>BGPR01000769.1:329994-365224 GCA_013235015.1 Araneus ventricosus
AAGGTGGATTGCGCAGTTACATTTTTCATAAGGTGGTGGATTGCGCAGTTGCATTTTTCATAAGGTGGAATGCGCAATTACATTTTTCTGTATTTGGATTGCGCAGTTATATTTTTCAAAGGCTCAATTATATTTTTCATAAGGCGCAGTTACATTTTTCATAAGTCGGATTGCGTAGCTACATTTTCATCACTTGAAATAACTCCATTACATTTCTGTTTATGACTTATTATTAGATCCAAAATTTCAAGCGCAAGTTATTTCCTTTCTTTTTAGATTTAAAATGCAATGAAAATCATTGATATTTCTCAGTCAAACATCTATCGTACAGAAAATAAAGGAAAAAAATTATACTGACGTTACCAATATTCGATAAATCTAATCTCTAACATTCTTATTTAAAAAAATGGGGGGAAAGGCTTTACTTACCCAAAAAGAAAAATGATTGGAGCTTATTTTACACGTCTAAATTAATGTTAAAATATGGAAAGGCGTTCCTTTTAACGCCTTCGGTTGCAGAAAAAAACATGAAAAGCTATCATCTACCGTCTTGGGGATTAAATAATAATAAAAATAATAATAAAAAAGCTAAAATAATCTTTTGCTGAAATTTTCACCAACCGTTGGACTTTTACTTAGTCAAATTGCCCATTGGTTCTTCCGCACGCACAGAATCGATTAAAATTCCCTGCAGGGAATTGAGATTTTTTTCACTTCAGTTTTTTTATACAGTTTTCTGTGAAACCTAATTTATCTTTAACGCTCGGAGCTGCAAAGCCACGATGAGGCAGGACGAACATTTTAATTTTAATTTTAATTTAAGATTGAAATTTGTGTAAGAGGAAGACCGAATGCGATTTTTTTGTTTTTTTATTTCTTTTTTTCTGGCTTCGTTCTTTTTGGAACGTCTTTCTTTTAGATTATCATAACATTCGAAGCCATTTTTCCCCCTAGAAACTGTTATTGAATTATTCGTTTTCCGAGAGAGAAGACAGTAGGAAAAAATCTGTACAGTTTGCAATTCTGCTTTTTCAGTCGTGTATTTTTTAGAAAAAGTTTTTGGAGTAGGTTCGTAATCAATTATCGAAAAATAAATTTATACTCTTAATTTTGAATTTAATAAAAGGGAAGAAATAAAATCCTGCCTTCCCGGCATTTTTCGGAAAATTGAAATCGGCAGAAATGGAACATCTGAAGAAACAATTTTACAGGAATTCTACGGAGGTTTCGTATTTCATCTTATATTGCAGAATTCTTCGATTGATTTATTATTTTAACTAAGAATCTTTGTAATTTTATCCGTTCAGTGTTCTCGGTACTAAAGACCAAAAAACGGTGATGCACTTTTATGAAATCAGTGCTGAATACTTTATTGTTTAGATCGAAAGTTGAAGATAAGAAATAGAAAAGGCAATACTTTTAGTATGAATAATACCCTGCATCTCATACGTTTCTAGTTATAAAATTTACTAATCTGTCCAAAACTTTATGGAATACATTCCAAAGTATAGTTTGGCTAAAATTTTCAAATATCACAACAGTATATTACAGTCTGGAACACATAAGTAGACAAAATTTCACAGTTCTAACACATCAGAAAGTGAGTGCAAAATCGATTACAAAATTACATTTTTACAAGCATGAAACAAGTCAAGTTAAATAAAATTATATATTTAAATTGATGCAATGCAGATGTAGTGCTTTAGCATGTATCGGCTCAATTGCTATGAAAAATAAGTCCATCATTTGCTATTTTCTTAAAAACACATATGCTAATTTGGTAAGAATTCCAATGAACTTAAAAAAATTCACAAAAGGATCAGCTATTTAAAGTAAATTTTCTACCCATTACATCTCTTATCATATATAATGCTTAATGCATATCAAGTGCCAGAATTACAGTGAATTTCAGTGATCTGATTGCAATCATTAACGTGTATCACATCGTTAATGCAATATCAATGGCGTCACAGATATTGACACCATTGCCACAAAAAATAAAATAAGCTTTTCGCCTTCAATTTTCTTGAAAACATCCATGCTTGTTTGGTAAGAATTCCACTCGCTCTAAAAAACGATTCATTAAAGTATCAGTTATCAAAAATGATTTTCCAGACATACATTCCTCAGTACCCATTGTCATCTTGAAATGTTTGATATACTATAAGTGCCCAAATTACAATAAAGACATTTCAATGATCTGTGGACTGAAGCGTGATCTTGAGACACTTAATCTCCTTCTTTATGTATTAAATGTTTCAGCTTTATTTTTGACGCTTTATAAATTGATACGACTCATTTGATATCTGTTATGTGATCACGAATCTAAGCTATTGCCATAAAAAATGAAATAAGCAAAATAGCTCCACTTTCATTAAAAGTATTCCTCCAATTCATTAAAAGGATCAGTTACCACAAAAATACATTTTCATAGACCCATTCCATTATATCTAAAATCATCAAGAATCGTCAAAACATATCAAGTGCCAGAAATACATTGAAGGCATTCCCATAATCTGTGGACCTAACCTTCATCCTCAGATACTTATACTCCTTCCTTAAATATTAGAGATATCAGTTTTGATTTTGGTGCTTTATAAATTGGTGCGATTCCCACAAAAAATAAAATAAACATATTAGTTCCACTTTTCTTGAAAATAGATGGCCTAATTTGATAAGAATTCCACTCAACTTTAAAAAACACTTTATTAAATGGATTAGTTATCAAAAGTATATTTTCGATCCATTATCATTTAGAAGTGTTAGTACATATCAAGTGCCAAAACTATATTGGAGACATTCCAATGATCTGTGGACCTAACCTTCATTTTGAGACACTTAATCTCCTTCTTTAAATATTAGATGTTTCAGCTTTAATTTCCGTGATGTCACCGTCGCGTTTCCGAGAAAAGATATCTCCTTTTCTTCTTCATTATTTGCCTGGAAACGAGCCAAAAGGCAGAGATCAAATAAGGTGCTTTTCCTCCTTTTTCTGGCGTTTTCAAACATTTTAAAAACTCTCAAACCACTCTTTCCTACTGAGAAGACGTCACTTTTGTTTACACTTCTACGATTAATGGATATTTACCTTAATGCTCTCGGTTAAATAAAACTGAGATTCTTGACGCGTTGAATTTGCTTTAGACTTTCTTTTTTCCTTATACGTGTCAAGATGTTATAAAATGCACTCAAAGGCAAACAATTATATGCGAACCATATTGTTTAATCAGTTTGTTTGAAAAACTTGAAGTATTAAATAATAGAGAAGAAGAATGGATCAATTCAATCTCACAGAAAAAAACTTGAAATGATCTACGTCAAGTCAAAATTTGTTTCTACTTCTCATCTAGTAAATGCTTCTCATAACGGTAAGAACAATTATTTTGCCGTAAGAAATAATTATTTATTTTTGTTTATATTTTCTTTGATAATACAGGGGAGAGTCATCAAATTTGTACCGGCTCCAAGGCCGGTATCATAACTTTAATTCTATTAAATATTCTGGCCGTAAAATAGGCAAATTGTGTTGTAATCATGCCAGTGTGGTTTATGAAAGCATTTTTAAGAGAAAATGCTACCTGGATACAGTTATAGAGCCAGTGTTTAGATATGTAGTGGCTGGATTATGGCTCACGCAGTATTTAACATTTGTTTGTGAATATCTTTTCTTTTTATTTATTATCATATTTACTTTTGTCCATCATATTATATTTTTTTGTGGCAACAGTAGAAAAAAATAGTTCTTTGAATTTTGTTGATTTTTCCGTTGTAGATAGATTTTTCTCTTAAAGAAAGAAATAAAACGTTTAAATGGAGTATTCGCATTTTATTATTTGGTATTCCAAACAAGCTAATGTTGCTTCTTTCATGTTTAAATAAGCAGAAGCCAAAAAACTGATGACCCTTTCCTGTAAACAAAAAATGTCGATTGTGAGTTACATAAGGTGAATGTAAAAATTCCTCCATTTTGGATAGATAAACCGGAAATATGGTTTTATCAAGTAGAGGCCCAATTCAGAATAAGCGGTATCACTGCCGAAGGAACGAAGTTTAACTATTTGATTTCTCAATTGGATCCCAAATTTCTTGAAAATGTATGGGATATCATAAGAAGTGATAGTCAAACTAAATATACGGATTCCAAAACTAGACTCTTGAATTTATTTAAAGAGAGTGAAAATGCAAGGATTCAATGTTTAATCATTGGCATTGACTTAGGAGATTTAAAGCCTAGTCAGTTATTACAAATACTAAGATCAGTAGCTACATCAGATGTTTCTGAAAATTTGATTAAAACTTTGTGGTTTGGAAAACTACCCGATTCTATTAAAATGTCTTAATCGTCTGTAAAGAAGATATTGATAGTTTGGCGATTATGGATGAAAAAATTTGCGATATGAGCCCTAAAACAGAAATTTACAGTACAAGCAATGAATACAATTCTTCTAACTAATTGTTAGATAGAGTTAAAATTTAGAGGAGCAAATTGCTGCATTATGCATACGTACTGGAGCTAGACGGACAACGCGGAGTAACAATTATTTCCGTAATCGATCTCGAAGCCGAAGTAACCGGGGCAATGATTTAAATCCAGAAGGGAAATTGTGTTACTTCCACTTTCGATTTGGAGCCAAATGTTTTCCGGAGAAATGTGAACCTCCTTGCAGTTGGAATAAAAAACCACAAGAAAATCAGGAAAACTCAAGTCTGAAGTAAGTTCAGCGACAAACTCTGCTGCAGAAAATGTAAAGGAATGTCGCAAATTTCGTTTAAACGTCCGTGACTGAATATCAAATTTGCACTTTTCGTAGATAGTGGAGATGATATTAGCATAATTCCAGCTACGTCTCAAAATAAAAAGAAAGCAGAATATCAGTTATATGCTGCTAATGGCACTGAAATTTCAACTTATGGTATAAAAATGTTAAATTAGATTTGGGATTACGTCGTGATTTTCAGTTACCATTCATAATTGATGACGTCACAAAAGATATTTTGGGCGCTGATTTTCTTCACAAATTTAACTTACTTGTTGACATAAATAAGAAGAAATTAATTTATAGGATAACAAATCTCTGTGATATAACTGCTATTTCAGGTGAAAACGTTGTAAGCACATTGAATAAATTCATAAAAATTTCCAATTTACTCTTTAAATCTCCCGAAATTTCTAGACCTAATCTTTTCCCTAAGCAAATAAAACATGATGAGAAACAAATTTTATTGAAACAAATGGTCAACCTATTCATGCCAAAGCACGACAGCTCGATCCCAAACGACTAACGATAGCTGAAGAAGAGTTTACATTTATGCTTAACAATGAAATAATTCGACCATCGTATTCGCAATGGTCAAGTCCTTTGCATCTATTCACGAAAAAAGATGGCTCCTATCGGCTATTAAACGTCAGCTTAATACTCAGACGATTCCCGATCGCTACTCCATATCCAAGTTAGAAGATTTCCATCAAATATTAAAAGAAACCAAGATCTTTCCTAAAATTGATTTATTTAAAGCATATTTCCAAATACCCATTTCAGAAGAGAGCAAATGCAAAACAGCTATCATCACACCTTTCGGTTTGTATGAATTTAACGTAATGAGTTTTGGCTTCAAAAATGCTCCTGCAACATTCCAACGATTTATCCATGAAGTTCTAACAGGATTGAACTCTGTTTCTACATATGTAGACGATATACTCATTGCATCCAAAAGCGATAAAGAACATGAAATCCATCTTAATTTAGTTCTAGAAAGATTGAATGCTTTTGGCTTAAGAATAAATATTTCGAAACCTGTATTCGCTGTTGAAGAAATCGAATTTTTGGGATATCTAATTACACCCCAAGGTTCTCTTTCCTCAGCCAGACAGAGTTCAAGATATTATGAATTACAAAAGACCCGAAAATATTCAAGACCTTAGAATTCTTAATTTTTATCGTCGTTATCTAAAAGACGCAGCAAAGAATCAAGCATTGTTACATGAATACCATAAAGGTTCTAAAAACAAGGACAAAAGAAAGATCCAATAGACTGATGAAGATGAAAAACAGTTTGAAAAGTGCAAAAATGACCTCGCAAATGCAACATTGTTGTATTTTCCCAATTCTGAATTACCTCTGTCGTTATTTACAAATACTTCAGATACGGCAATAGGCGCAGTATTACAGCTATATGAAAACTCAACTTGGCAGCCAATTACATTTTATTCTAAAAACTTAAACGAAAGACAACAAAATTATAGCACGTATGACAGGGAGTTATTAGGCAAATATCTTTCAGTTAAACACTTCAAGCATTATCTGGAAGCAAGAGCATTTACAATTTAAACGGACCATAAGCCTTTAATATTTGCCTTTCACCAAAACCTTGACAAAGCGGCACCAAGACAAGATCGTCAACTTAATTATATCTCCCAGTTTTCGTCTGATCTTAAATATATAAAAGGTGAAAATAACATTGTAGTCGATGCGTTATCCAGGGTTACCGCAGTTTCATCAATAGATTACGATCAAATAGCTGATGCACAAACTCAAGATGAAGAATTAAAGAGCTTGCAAGCCATTACTTCCTTGAATTTAAAGGAGAAGACTCTACCTTTCTGGAAATACTTATGATGTGATACTTCAGCTACCAAAATTCGGCCCTTTATTCCACAAGCTTTCCGAAAACAAATCTTTCACCATATTCACGGCCTATCACATCCAGGAATTAAATCAACTATAAAATCAATGAATTCAAAATTCATTTGGCCTAGCATTAAAAAAGATGTGCAATTGTGTACTCGAACCTGCATTGCTTGCCAAAAAGCTAAAATTAATGGCCACACTAAAACAAAATTCGGCGAGAATGAAATACCTTCAGGAAGATTTTTTGTTGTGCATATAGACCTGATTGGTTCTCTCCCTCGATCGAGAGAGAATATTTACTGTTTAACTTGCATCGACGGATTTCCAAGTTGGATGGAAGCAATTTCTTTAGAAAACACTTCAGCAGACACTGTGGCAAGAGCATTTTATAGCAACTGGGTAGCACGTTTTGGAACGCCATACAAACTTATTACCGACAGTGGAATTCGGTTCAGAAGTGAAATATCGCAAATTCTGTCCATAATCTGTGGTATTAAGCTGCAACATACGACAACCTACCACCCTGCATGTAACGGCAAAGTTGAACGCTTTCATAGAACATTAAAAACAGCATTAAAAGCTCACAACAATCTGTCTTGGATTGAAACGCTACCGACAGTACTCTTGGGTTTGCGTACTGCAATTCAAGAAGATAACAATCATTCAATTGCATAAATAGTTTTATTGGAAGAGTCTCAGAAAGAGACTCTCTTCCTGGAAAGTTTTTTAGAGTACCAAGTATCCAAACAGTTTCGGAAAGTTTTGCTAATAATCTCCAGAAACAAATGGAAACCGTGGGACCAAGGACCACTCGTAAAAATTCGAGTCAACACATATTTGGGAATAAATACTTAGAAAATTGATCTCACGTCTGTCAACGTATTGTTAGAGTTAAAAAGCAACTAGAATCTCCTTACGAAGGACCATTTCCCGTAATTGAGCTTAAGGATAAAAACTTTACTATTAACATAAAATGGAAAAATGTGAATGTATCATTAGATCGCTTGGAACCAGCCTATATTTTAGCTGAGGACAATCCTAAAGCGACAACTACTGATAACAATAAGTTGCAGATATCAGATAATAAACCACATCTGACACAAAAACAATCTCGCACAGATAGAACTATTCGTTTATCTGTCCGATTCAAGGACTGGCTTTAAGACATTTTTACCTTCGAAGATTTTAAGTACTATTTGTAGTTAACTATTTTGAGCTTATGATATCAATGTTAAATAATTGTTTATGTTGGTCACACTACTCATACTTCCCATCTTCGTAATGTAACACAGTTACTGGTGGGAGGGTAATGTAGCGGCTGAATTATAGCTCAAGCAGCATTTAACATTTGTTTGTGAATATCTTTTCTTTTTATTTATAACATTTATTTATTATCATATTTACTTTTGTTCATCATATAATATTTTTCGTGGCAAAAGTAGAAAAAAGTAGTTCTTTGAATTTTGTTGATTTTATCGTTGTGGATAGATTTTTCTCGTAAAGAAAGGAATAAAAAGTACAAATTGAGTATTCGCATTTTATTATTTGATATGTCAAACAAGCTAATGTTGCTTCTTTCATATTTAAATAAGTAGAAGCCAATTAGGTAACATCAATTCATTATTTTAACAAAAGACAAAAAGCCCTTACGCTGTTTTAAAGTAAGTAGGAAAATATATGTTATTATATCCTCCGATAGGAAATTTGTTTGGCAGCGATTTACTGTATAATTTTATTAAAATAAGTTGAAGTCAGAGGTTTTTTGTTTTTGGTTTTGTTTTCGTTGTTTTGTCTAGAAGTTGACTGGAATGAACCACAAACAATTGCCTAAATTGGACTTTTAAAAATCAATTAAACTTTTTCCTTGAACTAGAGGAATAGCCCAGAAAGCAAGTATAATCACTTGCATTCCTCATAAATTGGAAGTGGAAAAGGCCAAAGAGAACCTAGGAAACCAATTTTCTTAATTGGAACGATGACGCAATGCTTAAAGCTATTTTCTTCCTACTTTAAAGTGAAATTCATAAAAAGTTAATTAGATTGTTTCGACGATAAATAAGTTATAAGAAATTCTACTTCTTGTTTCTCATTAAAATTACTTCTTTCTCACTGTACATTAAAAAATATCTAGGTAGTCCAAATTCAGCAATCTTCCTTTAATTCTTGAATTTTTTAGAAATTTATTATCATTTGAACATTGTCAAATGTATTTAATATCGTTTTTTGTCTACTTTAAAATCATTCAATCGTTAGCTTTATTTCCGAGTAAGTAAGTTTAAATTGTTTTGACGTTATTTTTTCAAATTTATAATATGTTAATTAATTGTATTTAAATTATTAATTAAATAATTTTTTTAATAATTTAGTCAGTAAATAGGTCGTACTTATGCGTTGGATAAACATGCACGCTTTCTAGAAGAATACAGTGCGCAGTATGATGTAGCCTTAAAAATTTCCCTTCGAATTTTCACAGTCGATGCTTTTAACAACAATGGATTGTCAATAAGAAGCTTGAAGATAGGATTTTTTTAACATGTTCGGTGGTATTCAGAATGAATAAAAATATTAATACATCTCTAATTATAATATTTATTTACTTGCAAGTTTCCCTCACAACGAAGAAGGTATTATACAGTGTGTCCCAAAATATCGTTTACAAACTTTAAGTGTAAGTCAGGCATGCAGAAACAAGTCATTTTTGCGATTGAACATAGGGTCGGAAACGCAAAAGAGGGGGATGCTACAGGAGGCTCTTTATCAGTGAATTAAATGAAAGAAGATGATATGCCAGATACCCATATAGCAATTTCAGTTTGCAACAAAGTTGCAACAGTCTTTCTCCGCAAGCTTGCAGCAAGTTTGACACGGCAAGACCGCAAGTTCATAACAAGTTATCGCAAACGACGAAGTCGCCATGCGTCGAACTTTCAGTAAACTTGTCATGCAAGTTCATTGCAAACTAGTAGAAAAAATAGCTTTCCGTTAGAGATATATTCGCCCCCTTCATCAAAGCCTCATCTACTATGGGATATCCCTTCTATTCCACCTTTTTTTATTATCGCGGAATAAGATGGTGGGTTTTGACTTCCTCCTTTTTTCTTCCCTCTTCTTCTGACAGCACACTGATTTATTTTTAAAGGAACTTACTTTTACAATCCTAGGACATGTAGAGAAGGCACGATTTGAACCCACGATCAGCGGGTACGAAAGCGGTTATGCTAACCACAATACCAGTTGAGACTGTAGTATAGAAGGGAAGAATGGAGTTTTTGCTTCGTCATTGTGTCATGTTGTCAAGTTTTGCCGTGTCAACTTCGCGGCAAACTTGTTTTGCAAGTGGGGTGGTCGATTAGGCTATGTTACTTTGCAGGAGTTTCGCTGCAAACTAGTCATGTCAAGTTTGCCATGACAAGATAATATCAAGAAAAATCAAACTTGCTGCAAATGTGCATGTTATCTAGGTAAAATATGCAACACTGGTTTAAGCAAATGCGAATTCACATTTCATGGCCTATGGCAAAATTTCTGTACTGACATATTTCTGTATATCTGACCTACACTTAAAGTTTGTAAATGACCTTTCGGGACACCATGTATAATATTTCATATGTACGCACGTTGCCTTGCAGTCTGGTGAAAATATTGGTTTATTATCTGTGGGCAAGCTATCGTGGTTATGGATGAAAATAAAAATTTACAAAATTGTGGAAATTAGAAAGAAAACAATAAATCAATTTTACTGTTATCTATGAATAGATTATTTTTAAAACTAATGATGGAGTAAAATTGGTTTTATTCGAATAATAGTTTCCCATGTAATCAGCTGATAAATGTTCTTGGATAATGTTTGTATGCCTCATTTTTTGACTGCAGGTTATAAGTAACATCTTTAAATGGAAGTATCCGAGAAAATAGACAAGAAAATATTCTCGATTTTTAAAAGCAATATTCATTTTAATTATCTAGTGAATTATTTAAATGCTCTATGTAGATTAATTATGTTTGGTTTCCAAGTTACAAAATGTGACTTTTTCGCAAATATTCTAAACAATTCTTAAAACTCTGAAAGCAAACGATGAATTATTGATTTCTGAACATTAAGCAAAATATTCCAGAGTAGATAATTTGAACTCATCTCAGAAATTTTTCATGTAATCTTCCTTTTTGTTGTTCTGGTTGCTTTCACAGCTACTTTTTAACTAATTAGAATTCTTGTATGCATGTTTTATTCTCTAAGAAACCAAATTAGAGATAACTTATCGAGTGAGTTTTAGTTTGCAGTCATGTGTTGCGAATAAAACGCAAACAAATGTTGCAGTTTTCTTGAATAATTTATTTCTATATGTAACTTAAATAATATATGCCAGCAGATTTTTTATGCTATTCTGAACCTGAAGAATCCATACATATTAGCCCATAGCACAGCTCTATGTTCTTAATTTGGTGTAGGCGTACTTTGTACTTTATTTGCCGGGGCTTTGTAAGATATGTGGAGACTACTTACAGTATGTGACAAAGTTAACTGTACAAAAAAATTACTTTCTGTATCATCATATCAATTAAATACTCCTTAATGTGATCCAAATGCAGATAAAATTAATTGATGAATTTGAATAGAATTTAGTTTTCAGTACAATTATAATTGATATTCTATGTAATAAGACATTTTATTTAAGTTGAAAGCTGTTTAAATTCATGAAGAGCTTTTTATAGCCATTCGATGCGTAGAGTTCTGCGGCCGGGCGGTAAGGTCTCAGCTTCGGGGTCGGAGATTTGCTGGTTCCAGCCCCTATCCCACCGAAGATCTGCCGTGAGTGTAGGCCCGGTGCATGCTGAATATGCTCTCGTGGTTCCTAGAAAGCTTTGAGAGCAGGGTTGTCATCCCATGTGTAGTCTTCATCACTAGACCACGATTCAAAATTATGAGGTCTATCACTTAATTGCCCCCGTGAAACTGGTTGTTAATCTAAACTTAGATTACTTGGTTCAGATTAACTAATTCGGTACCCCCAAGATTGAAGTTCCGAAAATATAGTCCCTTTTTATTTTTGCTCCTAGCGTTGGTAGTGGTGGCTCAACTATAAAAATTTCTACAGGAAAAAAGAAAGACAGATTTTTCTCCTCCGTCAAGAAACAGCAAACAGCTGTTGCCTCTTTCGAGAAAGAGGCCGCTGTGGCCTAGTGGAATAGTTCTCTTTTTATTGCCCACGCCGACCCTGATTACCCAAAGTGTGTAAAGCATGTCACGAGTCGGCGGTAGTGTCATAGTTTGGAGAAATTGAACCTGCAGATTAAGACCCAGTTCAACCAAACGTCTATCGTATACGCCTGCTCACTAAATCCAAGGCGGAGAACGCCCTCCCGCTGAAATGGTGTGGAAGAAGGGGAGTTTCAAGGTCAGTTGTCGTTTTTATCATCTGACCATGGTTCAAAATTGCAAAGTCATCCTTTACTGTCCTAGTACAGCCCCAGAAACGGATATCAATGCAAACCAACCAACCAGGACGCGTAGAAACATGCGTTGAGTTGCTTTCTGTTTATGCGGTCGTTCACTGTTTTGCACATACTGTCAACTTTAGCTGTCGTTAGTTATAGTAAAGGCTCGAAAGTATGTGAATTAAAACGGACAAATAAGTTTTTATTGGAACTTTTACACAATTAGTATACGTTCCTCTTGCTCAAATAATGTTTTCACAATTATGAAGTATAAATTAACTCTATAACTACATAAATTATTATATACTGCATAAATATTTGAAATTCGTTGTCTTATGTTTCACATTTTGATATATCAACACAAATTCCAATGGGCGCGTATTTTTACTATGAAGTTGTCAACACTATTGTTTTAACAACTGTCTTGTCTGAAAATTTTAACTTGTATTTGTACACTTGTCTGGAAATTTTAAAAATACAGTATTCGTTGATTCTTCTGATTGAATGAGAACAGTAAAATCTATTGAATTTGTTTCTCCAAATTACGTATCTATAACAAAATGTCATCAGAAAGCATTCTTTTATCAATTTCTTTTAAACTTCAAGTTTAAAAGGCACATCTGAACGTATCTGTACACATTTGAAAATTGGAAGTTTTAGAAAACATAAGTTTTCGTGTTAAGTTTTACATTTTATTATTGCACATAAAAATGGTAAATATTAAATAATTTATTAAATGTATTAAATTGAATCCCCGACTTGCAATAAATATCGGTATAGAAATTTATATATCCTAACTTCTTGTCTCATTTCCAATATTTTTAATTCGGGTAGGTTCTGCCTCAAAAGCATCTGCATTAAATCCCACATATTTTATATATAAAGGAATGAATCTTAACCATGCTGTGATAGAAACGGGCTTAGTTGTATCATACAAATGCAAGTATCGACAAATTACAACTCACAATTTATATGTAGCTCTCTGCGTACTTACACGGTTCTTTTATTGAAATTGAAAGCAAAACAATAAAAGTTTAATTTATAAATTTTTCATGGAATATTATTCTTAAGCAAGCGATTTCATTTGTTTTAGAGGTCTCGAAAAATTTCGAGACAGTAAAGCATTCTGAGGACTTGTGCTACCAAACTTGTGCTTTAACTTGTGCTACCAAAAGGCACCTTTTCCCAGGTGAAAGTCATTTATCAGTAGAAACAGTTCTTGCTCTACTGAAAGGTCTTGTCTTTTAGATCCTATTTAGAGAGGAACAATCGCTGGTCGTCATATTAGACCAAGTGGACCCAATAATGTCCTTTCACCAGGAAAGAACTTTCGTCACCAGTTGACAATCTGATGTCAAGTACACACCCATGAATAGAAAGGGAAACGAAGAGGCTTCGACAAGTTGCTGTCCAATCCGTATTCCTACTATTCATTGTTTCAAAACTCTGCACATTCTTGTGTTTTTAACCACAGATAGTAGCTTAGTGACGAGGTTTTGTTGTGGTCACGCGGCCTCCCGTTGACCTAGTATAAACATGGCCTTGCGGCAAGACACACTTGTTCAATTTGTGTTTTTAGTATCTTCAGGTCTGCATATTTATGAGATAAGTATTTTTATAGCACAAATTCCATCAAATGTAAATGTAGGAAAAAAATTATTAATACCAATAACTTGTAATAGTGCCTTAAAACGAAAACGACTGATAATTTTAGAAACTTTTTCAGGCACTGAATGTTCAAAATAATGTTTAAAACTGATAAGAGTAATTTTTTGCGAGTTTTTTTCTAGTATGTAATACACTGTATGTAATATACTATACATCTTTATTATTTTAATTGATACAATTAATATTATTACTCTTGCTGCGATATAGCGTAACTTTTTTATTAAAAAAAATATTTATAGCCCTTTCGAGCAATTTCTTAATCTTTCTCATGGCCTAAGTTTGACCTCCCTCATCTTAGTTTGCCTATACCAGTAGACTGAAAAAATGTGGTCATATCTGATATAAAAGAACGTTTGCAGAAATATTTACTCCACTATTTTCTGAATTCAACAGGTGTTTTTAATCGCCAGAATCATAAACGTCTTTCTCACTACACTGATCTGCAAACACCTGTTCCATCTCTCTCCAATAGGCCGTTAGCTGACAATCTACACGGCGACATCCCGGCACGCACTATAGCTGATTGCCTTTGTCCGACGATCACCTGACGCCCTGGGATGACATTACCAACCCATCCTGCAAATTATCAAGCCTCGGCTTCCTACACCCACCGACAAATGGAGCATTCCTGTTGCCAAATGATCCCAATCCGGATTACGCAGACGAATGAGGGGAACCACTCAGTGCGTGCTGTTTATAATAGGTGGGAAGGGGTGTTGGGCGCTTACCACTTCGATGAGTTGCGACAGCTTGAGCTTGATGGAGACCGTGAGGGCCTCCGAAACGTTGATCACCGGCCGAACCAGCTTGTTGTAGCGGGAGATGAGATCATCGTACAACCGCTTCGCATCGGGATTCCCTTCTGCAAGTAAAAAAACAAACATAATTAGTAAACAATGCATTAAAAATACGTACATATCAAATTCAGTTCTTATAAAAGATAAAGTAAATCGGTAAATGAAAAAAATGACATGTTTTCATTACTGGATTAAAATGTAGAGAAAATAATTTTTTTATCGAAATTCTGGAGGTCGGAGCAAAATTGTGAGGCGCTTACAGAATGACTCTTAAATAAATTGGAGCTCTTACATTTTTGTTTCAAAAATTTTCAATGAATGTTTACGAATTTCTTATTTACGAAGTTCTTTCTTATGATATCCATTGTTGCTTTTCTTTGACTTGTTTTATGCTTGTAAAGACGGATCTTTGTAATCGATTATTTCACTGACTTTTTGGTGTATTAAAGAGTTCTGATGTTCAGTTATCTGTTCCCGATGACAGCACAATATTTTAGTATGTGGAAGTTGCTTTCGGTCACAGTTGCTCTCGTCATTACTTAGTGACATTTATGCTACATTTTAAGTTTACAGGAATTTAATTATTTTTAGCAGGAAAACTTGGTGAACAATCAGGAAAGCAATAGAGAATACATATTTCGTATTCTTATATGAAAGTGATTGATGGGCGAAGGTTATTTTTTAGGTGATAATCATAATTTTTCCCATACGAAAATTAGTAATTACTCTTCAATTCTTGACTAGCCCCTTGACTGCAGATTCTTATTACCAATACAAGACCTCTTCTATTAGTCGGTCGTTTGAAAAGGAACAACATGTAAGGCCATTAGCATTTCCCCACGGTAGTTTCTTCCATTTATCAAGGGGGAATGGCGTTCTCGCGCTGACGATGATTGATTTCCTTATCACGTACGTTTTTAATGCGCCAAGCTGCACCAAATCGTATAAACATCAATAAAGTTTCAAAGTTGCAACATTTCCAACTATTGTGCACAAATAGCACTACTTTGAATGACCGCGACAGCCACCTCCCAGTATTTTTATATTTTCAGATCTGATACAGATATCAGTTAATCGATTAATTCTAATTAAATTTTAATTTCATAACAGAAGCTCTATTTGGTAGTGAATGTGAAAAAAATTGAACATAAGGTTTCAGGACTAAAAATTGAGAAATAAAATAAGTGGAAACTGGAATATAGAAAATATTTTTTTATCAAAAATTATAGCAGTCAGAACAAAATCTGAAAAGCGTGAGAGTAAGAGTGACAATTCTTTGAACATTAAAAAATGTATTATAAATATGATTACAATTCGGGTTTAATTAAAATATTTCTACCAGTATTACTTAATGAAAGCAATTTTTGTATCATAAATGTTGCTATCAGAATAAAATCTTAAAAGCGTGAGGCACTGAAAACTTTTAAAAACTTTAACATTTAATGCGTTTTTAAACTTTTTATTATCATTTTTTTTATGAAATATTGTTTTGTGGCTTAGAAATAAAGTATTAGGTAAGATTAAATACAAATAATTATTATAAGTTGTTAGAAAAATTATTTAATAAAGTTTTGTCTTGTTGTAAACTCTTTGTTAATAATGATGAGTACTTTTCCACAAATGTTCTCGTAACATCAAAACTATTAAGATAAGTAGAATCTTGGCGCAGATGTTCCACAGATAACATTATAGTGCATTGATAGTTAATAACTCGTTACCCTCAACAAGAGTTTAACCAAATTATGTGGCTGATCTTTCAAATTAAATTTAGTGGATGCCAGACAACACGACACTAACACATGCCGATGATATAAAGTCGCCTTTATTTCTTGGACGGCGTCCTACCCACTTGGAATGTTATTCTTCAAGCGCCCTGGACCACCTCAGAACCTTAATTAGCTGAAACTGGATTTCTGTAATTGGATGAAACCCTTTTTTCATGCCTCCTTCTCCCAATTAACGTTTTTGTTCCAACAAGGGAAAGTAATGAAGTTTGGGTGGATCGTTATTTTCTTTTCTCCAACTTTTAATTCATACCCATTTATCCATTTTAATCGCCTTCGCTCCACTTTTTTCATGCACTTTCGCCTTCGTTTTGATTAAATTCTCATTACCGTGTAATGACATGAGTGGAGATCTCGGTCGTAATCGGCTCTCCTCGTTACCTGCTTCGTACAAAGTCGCGATTCTTCGGCTCGGCTAATAAAGATTGGAGCTGACCTCTTTTTCGGTGTTTTCATTGGAATGGAAGTAGTGAAAAAAGGATAATCGAAAGTGATGGAAATTTTTTTGGAATAGTTCAATTACTGATTAGAAAACAGTGTTTCGTCACCTACTTTGCAAGTTCAGGGTGAAAAAAGGGGAAATGTTACGATGGGGGAAAGTTCTCTGGTTGTTTTTCCAGCAAGGTCTGTCAACAAGTCGGAGTAATTGGAATTCTGTTTTAATTAACAGTTACTCTGAATTTTCCGTTAAATATTTTGGATTCTGAAGTAAGTGACGCTTAGTCTACAGGATATATAGTTGACACTTGCATATATAGAAACGCGCAAAATCTCCAAAATTATGAATATAATTATCTAATTTTTGTAATACAATTATTAATTTAATACCAGATGCTGTTAACTGTGTGTGTCACGAATGATTTAAAATCTGTAACTTTTACTGACTGTTAGCGCCATCTGTATCGGGCTCAAAGTTCAATTAAAATGTGTTAGAGCGAAAGTTTTTGTACTGCAATCTCTAATTGCTTCGTATGCGTCTGTTTATGTTTACCTCTGTGTTGTATCCATAATAAGAAGTGCAAAAATTAAATGGCATTCTGTAACGACTATTTACACCATGGCAAGTTTTACTATTTTAAATTTAATGATATCGCAATTCAAGTTCACGAGCGAGCTATCAAATATTAATAACACTCAGGTACCACAACTTCAATATATTCATTTTTAAAAACAAATGTTTGAAAAGTTTATTTGAAATTCATGCCCTAAAACAGTAATAATTTTCAACAATTTAATTGATTAGATTTGCATTCACTATGTCGGTAATTCTTCGTCTTTTTACGGAGGGGAATACCGATATACTTGAATCAGTCCTGCTCTAGTTTAATGATATATTTCATACCTTTTTTATGAAATGCTGTACTTAACGATGTTGACGAGACCTTCGAATAGAAAAGAGAAAAATACTTTGCTCTGAAAGAGTATAGCTTTCACGGCAACATGGCAATAAGCAACTTACTCTGTTCCAAATAAAAAGAAAGTATCCCTTTCTTTTCTTCTTGCTGAAGCAATTCTGTATTAAAAAATATTAATATGTAAGCCTCAATACGGGTAAAGAAAATTTCTAAATGCATGATCAGAAACTTTCAAAAAGTAAGGAATTCTCAGAAAAAAAATTATTATATGTTATAAAAGATTATGTCTTTCAGAGTAGAAGGTATACCGGGTCATAAAATGCACCCGTCTCCCAAGCCTAGCATAAAAACCTAGACATGGTTTCTCGGAGAGGAAATATCGGATTCAATATGGTTCCTGGATTGCCATTGAAAAACTGGTTCTGTTAACATTCTAGAATCCATAAACCCTACGCTTATAGTTTCATTGAAGAAGTCCGTAAAACCAAATAAACCCTCCCCAGCGAAAATGACAGAATTGTTAAGTCAGCTATGGGGCAGTCTAACTTCTTTCTAGCGGGAAGTATGAAGTGCAGAACAAAAAGTAAATTGCTTAGGTCAAGTTTGATATCCTAATATTATATAGCTTCGTACTTTTGGAGTTAGGAAAAATTTACTGATCGTGTGATACTATCAAGTATTCGGGATCGAAACATTCGTATCTCTAAAGTAAATTTTGCCTTTATTTGAGCTCTTCACCGTTATGTGTTTAATCGAATTCGGTTGAATTAAACCTGCGTGATTTGTGCAAAAAGGTTTCTGCAGAAGACAGACTTTTTTAGTCTAGTATTCTAACATTGCATAATTTCAGTTTTTTTCATGTTGAGAGCAATTTGCTGATCTTTCATATATAAATATCTGTAATACGAATACTTGCATCCCTAAAGCAAATTTTGCCTTTTCTGAAATTCTCCAAGTTTATCCTTTTTGTCAAATGCACCTTAATCAAAATATAATGACGTGAAATGGGAGAAGCAGCAGAGAAATTTGCGTCTGATAATTTTGACATGATATCTTTCAAGATTTGGCCACACAGAAGCCGAAATTCTAAAAGGCAATTGTTATTTATTTGGCTCATAACTTCAGAATACAAGACATATCTTGTGGTCCTTTATACCACCTTATTTCAGAAGTCCATAAAGCCGAATAAACACAAACATGCGAAAAAGATAGAATTGTTGTCAGTTATGGGAAGGTACAGCCTGTTTTCCTAGTGGGAAATATGAAACGAAGAGTTAAAAAAAAGATTAATTAGGTCAGTTTCCTTTAGCTTTATGAAAAATTTGTTAATCTTTTTATACTACGAAGTATTTAAAAGCGAAATGTTTATATTTCTGATACGCGTTGCCATTATTTAAGCTCCTCAAGTCAACCTTTCTTATTGAATGTAACTTAATTAAAATATAATTACGAGAAATGCGCGAACATTTTTCCGCAATAAATAATTTTGTGTCCGATAATTTTGGTGTTTTCTTCCGTAATTCTCTCCAAAAGGAAAACCAAATTCAAAAATGCACTTTTTTTATTTAACTTGCTCATAACTGCAAAATGAAAAATACATTTTGTAGTTCTTTAGAGGATCTCCCCAAAACATCTTATTTTTTTAAAGAAACCTATCTCCCCTTAATTTTTTTGCATTCGAATTCTTTGAGGAAAATCAACATCTGTAACAAAATATTTTGTTTTATTACTTCATCACCCCAGGCCTCTTGTTCCACATGATCGAACTAACCACTCCACAGTGGACCTTTCTCCAGCTAAAATCATCCAACTCCTATAAAAAACCCACCTCAGAAAAAGGGCAGCAACGCTTTATAAACTTTATACTCAACGACCTAATCATTTTCCACGGCCATCCAACACAAGCCATCATGTTTTACTGTTGCCCGTTATTACTGCACGGCTTTCGGGACATCACGCCATTCATTGAACTTAATACTCGGATGGATCAGCGTCTTACCAGGTTTCCACGGTTTATCGTTAAACATAAAAGCCGCCTCCGTCATAATGACAGCGAATAAGCCATCAGGGCCTGAAGGCGAAAGGCGTAAAAGAGTTATGTTGACAAGCCACGGCCAAATCGAACACCATAAAACAAGCTGCAGTCGGAATGTTCTCTGCAAAATGTCTTGTTAGGTCAACCGAGATAAGTCGTCGCGAAATTCTTGTGGTTGATTTTTGATGGCCGAGTTTCAGATGGATCCTGCCGATTAATTGTTTGACGGGTGTTTTCGCTTTGTGGTGTTTTCACGAAGTTATGAGTTGTGTAATCGCTTTCGGATGTGTCTTCAGAGGTACGATTAAGATGGTTAGAGTACCATTAAGAAGTCATTTTTGGAGATTTGTATGAACTTAAAGGAGTTATAAATGTACCGAATAAAAATAACTACCAAATAATAACTTCCATCAACGACTAAACTTTGAAACTACAAGAAACCTTGGATTAAAAAATGCATCAGTTTTCGATAAATATTTCAGTTTTAAAAAACGAATGAACTTTGCTTCCTAAACTATCTTTTTAACTATGGAAAATTCTCTCTTCTCTTGAATACTTAGAGAATACGGCGCGTCTTGTGTTTAGCTTTCGTATAGTGAAGATAATCGATCTCTTCTTTTTGAAGAGATTGAGCCTTCTTTCTTTGATAGATGGGGTCCAAAATTCTTTATACAGTAGAGTCCCGCTAGTCCCGACTAGATGGGTCCGGACCCAGTCCCAATCATCGAAAGTCCGGATTAAACGGAATTTGCCTTAAAATGCACGTAATACAAGTTTTAGATAGTCAAAACTATAAACATCGGTGGTTTTTTCTTAAGAACATACAACTTGTCTTAGAGCTTAATTTTAGTTTTAATTCTACTACATGTGTAGACCTATGATTTTAACTGCGAACTGATGTAGGATTAACAAAACAAAACATCCCTTCAAAAAATCCCATCCGGATTAACCGGATGTCGGATAAGCGGTGTTCGTATTAGCGGAACTCTACTGTAGATCTAAAGTTCTCATGGAAAAATCACATTCCAAATTTCATTTGTAAAGCTCATTGCGTAGTTGAATTATTGTCTTCATAGCTAGACATACTTCCAAAAATGTTGTCAGTAAGCTATCAAGTGAAGATAGTTTCATTTTGCCAGGACATTCAAGGAAAAGGAAATTTCACTCATTCCCTACCCCTCCGCTATTTCCTCCTATAATTTCATAAGGGTTGGAGCTATCAGGATGAAAGAGGGTGGACGAGAAGGCAACTGACGAGATCTTTCCAACGCTCTCTCCTCCGATATTTCCTCCTATAATTTCATAAAGCTGAACATTCACTATCGCTCTGTTATGATACATTTGGAGGGCTTCTTAACAGACCGTTTCCACTTCCAGGTCATAAAATTTGTGCGCCGACCGCGCCTACGGGCAACCTGATCCCCTAGGCTTCTCGCCTTTTCCTCGCACTGATTTTAAAACGAGTCTCTCCGCCCTGATTTAAAAACGAGTCTCTCCGCCCTGATTTAAAAACGGGTCTCTCAGCCCTGATTTCTCCATACTGATTCCCATCCACAGACACCTTCTCTCCGTCTGCGGTTTTTGCTTCTGTGAGAGAGGCTGGGTCCCCCTAACCGACTATTGTATTTTAATTTTAAGGCCTATTGGGACGAATGAATATCCAAATCGAATGGAATAGCAACTTTTTCCTCGGTCTACACCAAATTTTCATTAGTTTTTTACATAGACGAATGGGTTTGACCTACTGTGTTCCAAAAACGTGGAGTGGATTACTGGTGATGGTCCCGCTTAAAGGTTGGCGCTATGAGGATGAACGAGGGTGGATGAGAAGGTAACTGATGAGAGATTTCCGACGAGGTGTCACATAAATAAGTTAAAATGCATCCGAAGTTGAGAATTGAAAATCTTTTTTCTGCCCAGGACCCCCAAGGACCATGATCGGAGAATATATGTCAATATTTTCCCTAAGTTGTGTCATAATAACCATTGCAGCATGTACTATTCTTATAAGGATACTTAAAGAGTATTTCTGCGACTTATGGAGACCTCAAAAGTCAAAACTAATCAAAGCCTTATGTCAAGGTTTTTTACGATTGCAATGCCTTCTATTTCTATACTTCGTGTACGAGAAAGTAGTAAAGAAGATTGAATATTTGAACTTAACAAAATCCACCAGAAAAATAAACATGTTGTAGGGCAGAATTGATTCAGTGTGGTTATGAAATGGGGATGCATCCCCAAAATATGCAAAATTTGTGTATAGCTGTTTCTTCACCTTGGCCCATATTCGAAAAGAACTGTCTTTCAGTTCCCGTTACAGCCATTAACAGCCGAGAAAGTCTATAAATTAAGGATATCCAGCACATGAAATCCTTGTAAACCTTTATCTGTAATTAGTATTTATTGTATACTAATAAGAACTATCTGTAAAATAGTAATTATCTGTAAATAGGAAATCTATTTTTGACAAAAGTGCTTTAAGAATTGACACTTTTATTCAGTTCTTCATTTTATAATAAACGACAAGAATTAGTCAATAAGCTAAGAAAAAAGTGTATTATATTAAGAATATTCTGTATTGAATTTTGCACCATTCGTAAAATAAAAACCAGAAATTTTTATTAAATTGAAACTCATCATCAGTTTTGAATCGTAAACATCCACTGAAGTTGGATGTTATATATACCTGTAATGTCTGACCTTTATATTGCTCTCTCCTCGGAAGTCCTGTAAGGCTATAATTATTTCACTTCTGAGATCGGCTGTTTGATACGTTGATATCATAATCAATATCTTTTGTGTTTTCGTTGTGTAAATAATAATGTCTTTCGTGAGCTGTATGCATTTTCACTTTGTAATCATTATGCTGCTCATGTCATCCATACATTTAGACTTACGAATCTTCTCAAGAAAGTTTACGAATAGATGCTCACAAAATTTAAGTAAATCACATGCAAAAGTTAAAAAGAAACGAAGACTTCACGTCTAGAGTTCCTAGACTTTATCCATTACATGAAACAAAGTATATTTTCAAGACTACCAATTTTTATGTGATCTTTTTGCTCATCACTGAAATAATTTAATCACTGGAATAGCATATTAACTAAAAGTTACTGTATCTTTTGTTTATAAAGGAGCTTCAGCCTTTCTGGCTGAATTTTCCGCCACATTTGGCGATGTTTTCTGTCCGAATGGCCTTCTGTTGTGTAATAGGGAGGTAAATGAGTTCTCTCTCTGATTATGGTCATTTGGCTCGCCTCATTACTCTGACGGGAGTTCAAACAAATGTTTGATCTACGGTATAGAGGAAAACAGAATTTATTCTAAGTAAATATTTACGCTTTTACTTCCTAGCTGTTTCAGCACCAGCTTGTGGCATGCTGTATAAAACAGCGTGTGAAATCATTAATTCTCAACGCATATTCTTCATATTTTGAATTCTGCAAACATTAGTTTAAATTGTTTTTAATTTTCTTTTATAACCTTTCTCTACTGCCTTTTATCATATTATTATCTATCTTACAATCAAAGTCGTGGCAAACAAAGTTTCAAAACACAGAGAATAACGTGATCAAAAAATAATTCAATTGAGAGATTTTAAATTAGCTTAATTAGATTAAAGAGATTATAAATTTTTATGTTCTTCCAAATCTTTAGTATGTTTAAAAAGTTTATTCTCACAAATAATAAGATGATTATTTTTGGGATCGATTATTTTGGTTTGGTTATATCAATGTCTCGTTCTGAAGCAACATGAACCTCGGTCAAAATACGAGGATGGCACTTGAGCCCCGTTACATCCCTCTCCAAATTCCACGCTACACCAGCAGAAGGACCGCTAATCTTCGATATTATACTTAAAGTACACCAGCCCTCACATTTTCACCGTGAATTTTTGGTGTGCTCCTCTTTGGGGTTTCAAACCCGGAATGTGAGACCTAACATCAGGCTAACCTGGCCAATATTTGTGGATTGAAGGCACCCGATATTTTCTAAATTTAGGATTTTTGTGTGTGTGTGTGCGTGTGTGTGTCGAAAACCCGTCAAATGTGACATCTTTTTCACTTTTTCAGCCATTTTGTTTTATGTTTTCCGCCATGACCAACCTTACACTCATGCACCCTTAGTTGGTCCTTCGCGTATCCCCAGATATACGCGTAACACAGGTTCGGAAACTCTGATCCAACTCATCACATTTTTCACTCCTCGTGTTCGTACATACAATGACAGACAACCATAATTCCTAAATTGTTTAATCACTGTCAGGAAGAATTTGAAGCATTGAAATTCATCAAAATTTTAGGACCAAATTTGAAGATCATGTATATTTCCTTTACGAGAAAGTACTAATATAAGAAAAAATATTTTTTCCTTGAAACCATTATTGAAACTAATCCTCCTAAATTCATCTATATGGACGATAAAGATTTCAATCAAAACTTAATATCTCAGGATTAAAAAGTTCATTTCCCGTAATGGAACAAAAGATTTTATCTCCGCGTTCCATTCTCGCAGAGCGTGCCCATAACCATAAAATACCACTAAGTCATAACCGTAACATCAGTCATTGCAAGTAGCTCTTACATCAAAATACCGAGCTATCATCTGAAACGACTTATGGTATCTGCTTTTCAGTGATCTTATCTAAAATTAATACCCATTTCTATCATACACATGAATCTATACAATGTGGTGCAGTACGTTACCTTTTATGGTAGAGAAAATCCTTTATTTCTCTACGGTTGTATCAAAGTATTTTCCTCCAATGTAGAGGAAGGAACTTTTTTATTCTCTGATTAGGAAATTTCTTTCTCTTATTTTAGATAAAAACGAAGCACATTTGTTATTACACCGCCGAATATAATCCAGGGTTCTCACAAATTGTATTGATGTTGTTCGGAAAGATCTTTCGTGGATTTAGTGGTTTTCCTGTGATAATAAACTTAATAACGCGAAATACTAATTAAAATTGAATATAAATTTATTTCCAAAATAAATGACTTCAAATGCTTCAATAACAATCCAATAATAATAAATAGATAATAGGCACTGAAATCATCAAAGTCAGTATGTTAAAAATAATGTTACAAATAACATGAGGAATTCAAAATAACTATTGACATGGTTAACAAACTGAAAGTTAAACTCAGCTTAAACTTTCTACCATTCGCGTTTTGACCTCGACAATGAAATCTAAGAAAAATTGCTACATTTAATCGTATCTAATAGCGTGTTTATGACTTCGAAAAGATTACTTATAGATGAACTTCAACTGTTCACCTACTTCTAATATGGCATTAAGCGTTGATTCAATGAAGATTGTTTTGGACATGGATGTTCAGCTATTCGCAATTAATTTACACTTTACAGAAGATCCAGAATTTGTTGCTGGAAACGTATACAGGGTGTTCAGAAACATCATTTACAATCTTTTACGGTAGGTCAGATACAAAGAACAAGTCATTTTCGCAGTAGAATATTGGGGTAGGAGATGCAAAGGGGATTCGCTGCAGGGTGTCGGTGAATTAAATAAAAGAAACGAATACGTCAGATGAAAAGTACAGCACAGATTAAATGGATTACAAATTTGCAATATCACAATAACCCAATTGTATGAATAACAATGCGAAACGTTTATCTCCTCAGACGGCAGCTCATTTCAACACTTAGAGTATCCAAAACGTTTGTGGTGGATTCTGCGTCTGTTTTCCATTATTAGGGATGGGAAAAACCTACCGGTTTTAACCAGAACCTGTTTTTCTGTTTCTGTTAACTAGTTTTTTCGGTTATTTTTCTGTCCCGGTTATAACCGGTTATTTTTTTAAAACAAATAACCGGGTAAAATACCGGATCAGAAGGTAGGCTTGATTTTAAGTTCAATTAGACTAAAATTTACTAAGTCATAAAGCTTTGAATTTCATCATCTCAGGCCAATCGCCGACAACCGCTTCTTCGAGGCGTTTGTTGGCGGGCGGATTACTGAAAGAGTCATTATGAATAGATAAATATTGGCCAATGGATTGATTTCCTGTAAAAACAATATTAATTAAAAATTTTGTCTGCAAATGGCGTTTGTGTTTTTATAAAAAAAACCGAAAACTAGTTATTTCAAAAACCAGTTACTTTGAGCGGTTATAACCCCCCGGGTTAAACCGGAGGGAAAAAACCCTGAATAACCAAAAAATGGTTATTTTCGTAATAACCGCTATCCCTAGCCATTATTGTATCTGCCATGCTGCATACGACTTGTAATGCTGTTATTCATGAAGTTTGGTTATTGGATTATTGAAAAGTTATATCTCACTCGATCCGTGCTGTACATTTCAGCTGGTGTATTCATTTCTTTTACTGAATTCACTGGCACAGAGCCCTCTGTAGTAGCGCTCCTTTGCGTTTCCGAGAACATGTTCTATTGCAAAAATTATTTGTATCTGTACGCCTGACCTTTCTTGAACTACCTGACATCACTTCCACAATCCAAAACTTTTCCATCATCAATTCGACATCCTATTTAAAACAAAATTGCTCTTTTCTGCTGTCTTCATTTTTATTGCGTTCTCTAAGTCTTCAAAATATATAAATCTTTTAGACATAGAATTATAAAACTGATAGATGGATAAAAACTGTGAAAACACAAATAAGTCCTAATGTGAGCTAGACTTCTTCAAGAAGAGAATGAAAGCGGAAACAAAAGCATGTGTTCTATGGCACTTCTGATCAAGTATTTATGAAAATGAAAGTTTTCTAATATCATTTTATTAATCCACTGGGTAGGAACCGATGTTATCGAGGTTTAAGGTTATACGAAACTCCCTCGATGTAAATGTGAGCCAAAGAAAATAGATAAAAAAAAGTAAGAATAAATACAAAATCCAGCAACTGTCTGCAGTAAGTGAGGACAGAGCTTAAAGGCAAGAAAATAGTGGCATGACAAGCTTATGACGATGTCGACTTCTTTCGTTCAGAATACTCATGATTCTGCTATGTATAATGTAATAGAAGAAGAATATTCATTACTCTGCTATGTGTGTGTTTGTAACTGTTGTTAATAATTGAAAAACTTTTTATTTTCACAGATGGTTCGAATTTTATACGCATTTTCAAAGGTAAGAGTCTTTGGGACGATTAAGACGTAGCTATCGAATACGACAGTTTATACTTCCCAAAAGCTCAAATTATTTCAGTTGCTGAAAATATCTTCTCTTGCTGTCCCCCAGAACCAACTTCTAGCATGTCGTCCTTCCAGTACATAATTACATTGCACACAAAAGTTACAAAGTACACAAGTTACATCGGAAACAAAATACTCAAAAAAAAGAATAAGTACCAGAAAAACATTTTATTAGTAACGTAATTCTTCGTTTAACGTCCTTGATCTCTGCAGATAGGCTGGGAAATCGTGCGTCCACCATCAATCTTTCTTTCACATATCCGCAATTTAACGACAAATGGAGAAAAATACGAATTAATTGCATTTTATTATTTTTTTATGTATGCAATGATTGAACTAGAGCCTCTGCTGTTCTTAGTTATAAAGTTATTTTCCTGCATATCTTTTTTTACCACCCCTTTCGAAGTGCCCCTCTAACTACACCATTGATACCAGCTGCTCATATAGGTCTTTGATGAAATTTGCCAGGAAAAGTAAAATATGATTCCTCGTTTGACAGCTACAACTACCACCTAGCCACCTGGACATTTAGCTATGATAAAAGATAGATAGATAGCATGCACATTTGCAGCAAGTGAGATTTTTTCTGGATATTATCTTGTCATAACAAACTTGACGCGACAAATTTGCAGCGAAACTCCTGCAAAGTAACACAGCATAATTGATCACCCCCTTTCAAAGCTAGTGTGTCGTGAAACTGATACTGCAAACTTATGACTCATTTCACAATGACGAAGCGAAAACTCTATTCTTTGCTAGTGGTCTGCATACGCGCCTACGGATCCTATGATCGCGGGTTCGAATCGCGCTCTCTTCAACATGCCCTTGGATCGTAAAAATAAGTTCCATTAAAAATAGCTCAGTCGTTAATCAAATTAATTGAAATGCATAATTAAAAGATGATCAATAATTGATCTAATTAATTAAAAATAATCGCAAAGCAAGTACAGACTTGAAAATTCTTCAATATTAGGTAAAATACAAGCCAAATTTTCTACTAGTTCGCAATGAATTCGCAGTAAATTTGACACGACAAGCTAAATTTGCTACTGATTTGCAATGAACTTGACACGACAAGACTGCAAATTTGCAGGCAGCGGAAGTTTGTCGCATCGTGACTTCGAAGTTTGCGTGAACTTACGGCAAGTTTGCAGACTAATAGACCATAGCAAGACCGCTACAACTTTGCTGCAAACCAAAATTGCTATATGGGGATATCCAGAAAGTTTTCTACATTGCCAATCTATGACAGACCATGCACTGCGAAAGACAGATCTGTTAAGAAGTAGCTATCAGGTTCGATAGTTGGTACTTCCTAAACGCTCGAATTATTGTAGCTGTAGTTGTTGAAAATATCGCCACTTTTTCTTTCATTCGCAAACTACTGATTGAATTTTACTGTTAAAAGTATGGTTCCTCGTCTGACAGCTATGCTTCTGAATGGAGGATGATACACTGAACAATTTTAGCCACTACTCTTATCAATCTCTCATCCTAAATCCATCATCCGACCAACTGCAGAACTAAGTTTAAACAATGAACTGCGTAACAAATGAACTCAGATTTTGTGAAAAAAATCCACCTTCCTTTCCATCCATTATGAACGACAAAAATCTTTATATCTTTATTCATTTCCGAATTATTAATTTTCAAAGTTGGTCCTGTCTTCTGAATCATGATATAAAACATTTTAATCAGTATTTAACGAATTTCCTAGTTTATCCTTCAAATTTAAATTGTTAATAATTATGCCTATCAGTATGTTTAATCCAGTGCCTCTTCAAGTATATTGGATCGACTTCAAGGAAAATATTTAATTTCTACCATGATAGCCAGTTATCGGCGTCTTTTAAACGCGACACTTGTATTAGTATTTGTCATTAACGATACTTCACATTTCAACTGCCATTTCATTGAAAGGCAATTACCATACTGCTAATAATACTCCTGCATAACATGAGTGTGGAGGAATCGGGCCCAATGAGCCCACAAGACAGTGTCGATGCACTCGTAGAATATTTCGATAGCATATCAAAATGCAAATGTGTGTGTACTCATTCATTATCGGGATGATTTCTAATGGAGGAATTCTCTGAGGGTGAACTAAAAGGGAATTAAAGTTTGCCAATTGTAATTAAGTGGTGTCTTCATTGCAGGAAAAGTAGGATACATTTGGTAGGTGAGCTGAAACACTTGGTTACACATCGCTTTCAGTTAAGAGGGAAAGTAGTGGTCTGGAGAGTAAAATGCAGATTACAGTTGTTCCAAAATAAGTACAGAAATGGATATAATTTTAAATTCATAATAATATTAATATTAAATTTATAATTATATAATAAATAATTTTTTATGCTTTCTATTTTATTCTTGGTGACAATGCAAATTTACAGTATGGAGAAACCACAGACAAATGGAGACAGCTGATTCAAGCTTTCTTAGTATTCATTTCTTATCCTTTTTCATATTTTTTACTTCTGCGTGTCAGATACATAAAGATATGCATTATAGTAGTGGCCAAATATATGTTAAGGAATGGGTATTGTTCGAATATTTTAGATTTTCTTTTTTATAGTTCGTGAAAACTCAAGTCAGCAATATGCAAAACAAACAGGATCAGAATGTAGCCTAATTCTTGTAATGTAACTTTTTTTGGAAAACTTTATTTGTACAAGCGAGGTACAAAAAGGTATACCAAGTAGGTGCATAAAAGTGTGAGGCACATAAAAGTCTATTTTATTTGTTCAAAAAAGTAAAGGCCAAGTTTTTATTTGTGTCTCTGTATCCATAATATTTGGTTTAAATCTCAAGAAGATCCTAAGCCAGCATCATTTAATGCAAAAATCAATCAACACATCAAGTGACGTGGCACCATTGTTGACTATCTCAAAAAGTTTGGTTTTTATTGCCACTATCGATCTAGACGACTATGTAATACTGTTCATTGATAAGAACTTACTTATTATCCATAGCAATGTAGAACAGGACAAGAGATCTTTGATACGAGTAATCAAAATGAACACATTTTAAACACATTATAAAAATCATTGGTTTAAAATGACAAAAATAAAGTGCATTAAGTTTTAAATCTGTTTGAGGTTATTTTGCTTACAAGCATGCATAATAAGTTCCAACCTTTATAAATACCATTTTCCTACAGTTGTCTCATATTTCTTTAGATATCAGATTTTATTTTGGACAGCGCTTTCGCTCCGTACAAAACGTAGGAAGCTTGCTATAGGAGATAACTTACATTCAAACTTCAAGAGCGTAAAAGAAAAATTGATTTGCTTCTAGCTTGGCATTGGAAAATCGAAAAGGGAATGAAACTTCTTGCTATTTCAACTAAAAATAGTAAGAATTGCTTTTTAAAATATGTGCAAAGACATTATCAGATTCCAAATGAAACGTTATCCTACGCCCGAAAAGTAAGTGAACATTGAAGTTAAGTATGTATTATTTCTACTTTAGAATGCATTCGACATTGTATGAAAATGATACTTTTAGAACTATTTCGACATTTATTTGTTTTTTATACGGAAGAAAAACAATACCAGATACTTTTCCGCCGACAAAAACCACCTCCGAGCCCAACTTACAGAGCCATATTCCCTCCCAAAAGTCTCTTAAATTTCAATATTTTCCACAATACTTCCTTTCCTTAAGAACGAAAATGTCATCCGCGTTCCAAATTTAAGTGAATCACGTGTCCCAGTTCTCCTGGAAAACGGACCTCTTCCACCTGAAAGAAAAGAACTCGCAGCTAAGTTCTCACATTTACTGCAACAGCCTTTGTTTTTTCAGGAGAAAAAAAAAATGGCTAAAAAAAGAACGCAGAATTCCCGCGCTTTTTCTTTTCTCCCTCTTTTTACCGAATTAGCTGGCAGCGCACGCTCACCTCTCACGTATCATCAATTGCCTGCTAGTAAGAAGCAAGCGTTTTGCCACAGTAGCCATATTATAGCCCAACGTGATTCACAGAGGGGTTGTGAATGTTTGATGCCTGTTGCTTCCAAAGCAGCCCCAGAAGCAAACAGCACAGCGCAGAAAGTACTTACACGAAAGAGCTGCGCAATGGCCGATCATCAATTTCAGGCCGAGATCTTTCTTCTTTTTACTTTCTTCTTTCCCTCCCCTTTCTTGGATTCGAGGACGGCGGCATAATGGCGCCAATGGGATTGCGAATTCCTGGTTCTCAACAAGTGGTTGGGGTTCTCTTTTCCGAATTGATGCTTAACGTTTCTTTATGTTTTTTCCTCTTTTCAGGATGCGTTCTCTTCCTTTCCCTTCTCTGTGTTATGTTCTGGAAGGTCGTTTCCGAATGGATCGAATGGAAAAATCGAATCATGGGATTATTTTTGATCATATACGTGACGTGAAACTGCATCTCGCCTCCATGTCTGCTATGAGATACGAGATTTCGCTTTTAGAATTCGGGACCAGGAGAAGAAATCTTGTTGGTAACGAGTTATTTTGGAAAGTGTTAGGATTATAATTCTATCTTATATCTTGTGTACTAGTTTGGAGTGGGGTTAAAGTTTGTTATAAATATAGAGTTATAAAGTTCTTTGTCCAACAGTGTGCGTGTTTTCATGATTTAAGAAGACTCAATTCTGCACTCAGAATAACTAAATAAATTTCTTATTGATACTTATAAAAAAATCGATATAAACTTTAGGTAGGAGTATGTGTTTTAAGCAATAAATATTTATGAAAGAAGTTTAAGACCAAAATTTTTATAAAATTACATGGATGTTTTTTTACTTTCATGTATACAAAGAAAAAGTAAATATAATTAATTATTATAAGTAAAGTAATAGTAATTTAAAAGTATATATAATTAATAAGTAAATATAAGTAAATACAATTGGCATATACAATGTCTATAATATCTACACATATGTTAAAAATTCAACTGTCTATAACACAATTTAGAAATGAAAAAATATGACGTGTGTAATACAGTTTTAGAGAAGGAGAAAAAAAAAATGAAAGTTAAGTGTATCAACCATCGGGATAGTCTGTTGCATATGGAAACCCTGATTTGGAAAATCTCCTGAATTTTAAAAATTTACTATTTAATAAAAATGCATTTTTTTTAAAATTCAGAAGATTTTACCAAATCAGTGGTTTCATATGCAACAGACTATCACGATTGTGGATGCACTTAACTTTTTCTCGGCTTTCAAATTGTGTTATAGACATCGTTTTTTTCTTCTTTCGTTTTGTAAATTGTATTATAGGCATCGGTTCCCCCCCCCCCCTTCACAATTGCATTAAATATTTCGAGACTTTTTTCTTTTGTAGGTGCTATTGTGTGTGCCTTTTGTTCTACTATGACACATTCGTCAAGATACGGAGAATTTTATTCTGTAGAATAATGAATTTTCTTTCTGTGCGTTTTTGCTGCACTTCCCCAGATTTGGTCTAGGTTAAGTTATGTTAACGTCCCGTTTCGAAGAAATACGAGGGCTATTTAGGGACGGACCTTGTAATTTTGAATCGCCATCAGATGACGAGGACGACGCATGAACCACTCTCAAGCTTCAGCATAACACCAGCAGGAGAACGTTTGACCACTACGTATGATTTAACGCACAACAGGCGCCTACACGGTTGATCTTCAGTGGAATCGGGTTTCGAAACCGAACCCTTCCGGTCCCGAAACCAAGGCCACCTCGCCCCCCCCCAGATTTGGAGTGCGTATGTTAAAATAGAAAGAAGTACTTGCTTGGGGATTTAATTCTTAATGAGAAGGATGGGGAAGAATTTTATTTCTTAATGAGAGCAGGAAGTGTTTGACAATAAGGGGAGTGATTACAGGAACTTTGTTCCACAATTTATCATCACTGTAAGTGACTTGTTTATTTAAGGTGAAGTGGTATGCCGCCTCCAAATATCCCCATCATTTTCTGCCTGCTTGTCTATATGTCTACGTCATATTTGTTGGATATAAATATTGGTTGTTGCAAATAAATTGGTGGACCACTGAAACGCTATCTCATTGGCTGTTTTTTTCTCAGCCGGAAGTACCTCAATATTCAGCTTTAATTTAAGTATTGTGATTGGTTGTCACATCGTATATATGTTGTTAGCGAACTTGTAATTCTCTCTGCTAGAAAAGCAGCAGACTCTAAAGTATGATTTTGTTCAGCTTCTTCATTAAATCTTTTATTATATTTTACTGACAGGTGTTTCAATTTAATTAAGGATATTTACAGTATACCAACATTACTCACGATATGTGAACTTCAAAACGGATGTTACTCCAACAATGTTGCTCTCGGTGTTTCAATTTAATTAAGTATTTGTATAGTATACCAACAATACTCACGATATGTGAACTTCAAAACGGAATGTTACTCCAACAATGTTGCTCTCGGTGTTTCAATTTAATTAAGTATTTGTACAGTATACCAACAATACTCACGATATGTGAACTTCAAAACGGAATGTTACTCCAACAATGTTGCTCTGGTTTCAGATGGTTCAACTAATTAACCACTTGAAACAGACAGATCAGGTCGAAACTCTCGCACGATTATACCAAAGTAAATACCATTGAAAAATTAATAATAAGATAAGAATTCACAGTCTCTTTAATAATTCTGAACGTTCCCGTAAAAATATTAAGACTACTTCTTAAAAAAGTTTTTAAGTAGATTCAAATATATTCGTGAAGTTCTAGAATAGTATTTGAAATAAAATTGTTTGAAGATGTTGTTTCTGCTGTTAAGAAGAATTTTGTAACAAATACAGAATAAATTTCAACAAACATCAGTTTAATTATGCGTCAAATATTATTAAGTCAAAAATTATAATCTCATAATATTAACGGGTGCGGAAAAGTTAGCACTTGTTTTAAGTAAAATATTTGAAATTAGATGAACAAAACTGTGAAACCTTGAACATATGTGAAAATGACTGCAAGAATTTAACCAAAATCGAAATAACTCCATACTTAATATCTGTTCTATGGCGTCATTACACAGTTTGAGTGCGAGATTCGCCGATGTAGCAATTCAAATCCCAAGCGTAATTTCATATCCTGAAGCAACTTTTCGTTAGCAACAAAATCATCCTCTCAATTATTAGTATCCTAGGCGGAGGCAGATCAAAGCTCGGCTAACATTCCGATGACCAATTATGAGTTTCTCCAATCAGAAGGAATCGCTATAATGCAAGATCCAATTTATTCAGTCCTAATTTTGAGATTTTGTGAGACCGGAAGATTGCTGGGAGACCGACCGCTTCGCCCTGGGCTGTGAAATAACAGGGGCTTGCTTAAAACAGCTGACGGAATCAAAGAACGATTCTTGCACAAAGCAGCGGAGGCTTGCAATTAGGAAAGAAGTCTTTAATTAGTAGAAATCGTAATGCCAGTCATTATGGCGCAAGTTCAGCGATTACCCTATCATGTTCCATCTGGAAATTCGTTTTCCTTTGAATTTATATTCTTAAAAGAATGGTCGAAGCGTGTGGATTTGCATCTTCCTAGCAGTTCATCAACTCGGAAACAGGCATTGTTGCAGAAAATTTCTAAAAGTGGTATTTAATTGTTTTGAAATCATAATTTTTGGATTACAGATGCAGAAGTTTCTGCATTTTAACTGTACTAAATGAGAAAATATTTTAATCGGCTTCGTCCCCAGTTCACGCTGGAACGCCGGTCGAGAAATGTACTTCAAAGTATTTTCATTTTCCTCTCTATAAAATATTTATATTTTTCTCAATAACTGATTTGTCGCAAGATAAATGAAGGAAGAACTTAACACGTAATAAGCAAGAAGTATTTTCTGCGATCGAATATTAAAACACGATTAATAAAGATTAAAAGCAAATATAGTAGATTTGGAAAGGGGGAAAAGGATTTGGATGGTAATTATTTCCTTCTTTGAAACAAAACATGTTTTATAGATAGTATCCCTATCCAATAAAGTGCGGATAAAACATCATAAGGACGTCGTTACTACTCTAATTTTAATTATATGAGGAATTTGAAACTATTCCATTATGCGTTTTGAAGTTACACCAGAGCTATTAGCATAATTATGAACCATGGTCAAATGAAAAGGATTAACTTAAGTTTAATAAGATGAGCAATAATTAAAACTTTAACATTTTCTGTTTTAAATTTACAAGAGAAGTATTAGCATCATTTCGAAACATATCCAAATGAAGAGGACTACCCTGAGTTTAGTAAGATGAGCAATTTGAAACTATAAAGAAATTACACGTACATTTTCTGTTTAGAAATTACACGAGTTCTATTGGCTTCATTCTGAACCATGACCAAATGAAGAAGGCTACCCTAAGTTTAATAAGATGAGCAATTTGAAACTACAACATTTTCTGTTT
>BGPR01000769.1:365234-404257 GCA_013235015.1 Araneus ventricosus
CTAAGTTTAATAAGATGAGCAATTTGAAACTACAACATTTTCTGTTTTGCAACTACTCGAGTTCTAATGGCATCATTCTGAACCATGACCAAATGAAGAGGGCGACATATGAGCCGGCACAGCCGTGACATTCGAGAATTTTTCGACCTTTATATTTGAATATTACGTTTTCCTTATAATGGAAAACTTTTGAGATTTAAACTCTCAGTTTTAACAAATTATTAATCAATATGTTAAAACTTTTGAGATTTAAACTCTCAGTTTTAACAAATTATTAATCAATATGTTTTGTTAAATCCTTGTTTAGATTCCTCAAAAAATTCTCTAATCAAAACTATCGCAAAGTATACTGCTTTCGAAAGCTGGATGCCAATTAACGTAAACGAGAAACACTTGTGTGGCATCACGAACTAGTTGTGAGGCTTGTTTATCAAATGTTATGGCACTGCTCTCTCCTAACTTCCATACCAGCGACAGCACATTTGGCCCTGATGGGTTTAATTTTCACCAGTTCCAAGCGCACGGTGTTTCTTGGGTGAAATTTAAACTCGAACCCACAGCTTTCCGTCTCGAATTCAAAGCTCTGTTATCAGATTTTCAAGACCATGGATACCCCAAAATAACCGGTACAAAGACCACAGCAAAATTCCAAAAATGCTTACAATACGAAAATCAATCGAGAAAATTAACGAATTTTGCTTTGAAATTTGTAGCTCCGATTTGTTTGGCATTTGCCATAAACAGTTTATTTTTCTTAAATAATTTTTTTAAGAATCGGCGCATTGTTTATTTATTTGTGCTCAATGTTCAATTGATTTTATATTTGTATAAAAACCTCCGTTCTGCTCTCTTAAACCGATTATATTCTTACTTTAAAATGCTTCTTCTTTTTCAAAATTTTTCATTTTTTGTATTTATCTGTAAAAAAGTAACGTATAAAAAACAGCCCTTTCTCTGCTTTTATATGCTTTGAAATTTTATTAACCTCCGGATTGTGGAGTTTTGTGCCGCCGTATGATTCTTGGGTAGTTTAATAAATTTTACTCGGTTGGCTGCTTGCTTTAACCCCACTGGGTTAATTTGACCACTTTGGTTGTGGAATGGAATAATTGTGTTGAAGTTAGATATTTAAATCTACTTATATATACATCCCGCAGATAAGACTTCATTCTCTATTGGTAAATGAATCTCACTTTTGCTTGGATTTTTATGTTTTCAGTGTTCTTAAGGAATTAGGGAATAAAATTATGATTAAAGAAACTTCGAAACACTCTCAGGTTGCAAATGGCGTACTTGTGTTCTTGTTGCCTTCATAACAAGATTATTGTTACGAAGCTGTAAAGTTGTTTCCCTGACATGCTAATCGTATGGCAGGAAAGAGAGTTTACAGATGTTTTACTGCAATAGTCCCAGTCAACTATACGATTGGGACATATTTTCCTTATTTTTAAACTCAAAGTGTACTTCTTTTAGTATGTCAACGTTAAATTAAACTACTTTTTTTCATAGTCAAATTTTAATCATGCAAAAGTCGGGTCGAAAGGGTTAATAGAGAATTATATTATAGGCACGAAAATTTATTCTATGCGTTGTTAATATCGGTTCAAATTACATTGGCTTTAAGTTTTAAAAAGATGATTTCCCATTTAATCTCTTATAATATTTATATAATCCAGTGCAAATGCCAAACTGATTAAAGAAAAATTTCTTTAACCCCTTAAGATATTTAATTACAAAAAAGAAAATACAGAAGAAGTAAACAATAGTGATAACGATATACCTTTTGCGCGCAACGTAGCATCATCCAGTGATTGCATTAACAATATTGTCTATAATCAACTAACCAACTAAGATACAGTCGAATTACAAGAATCATGCTTCAATAAAATTTATAACACATTAAGATTAAACAAATAAAATGGAAAAAATGGAAGAGAACTCGAATGGCAAACTTTGTCAAAGTGCCACTCGCCATCGGAGTTCTAATATGGGTAAATTTACTGTCAGGGGAATGACTTAATAGTCAAATAATATTCCCTCTATGGCCTGAATTATCAAATAATTGAAATAATGCAGGAAGAAACCTTTCTTAAATAAGAAAAACTTCAGAAAGTCTTTTTTAACAAATCCAATAGAGAAACTAAAGAAGATAGAATTAACATTACTTTCTACCAAAAATACCAGTAAGAACAACGCCATAGAAACATACCAGAAACAAAGGATATTAAATCTAGAAGCTAGCAAACCTAGCTCCACCTATTGAGAGAATTTTGAACTAAATTAACAGAAATTTAGAAGCTCTTCAATCCTTTTTGGATTAAGTTATTATAGTTAAAAAATTATTTGGGCAGCCGTTATCTTTTAAATTATTATTTAAATTATCAAAAGCTGCGACGAAAGTTGAATGGTTATTACAAATATTTTTTATTCTATTAATTTGAGAATAATTAGTGTTTTTTAATATTTTATTGTTAAGATTAGTTTGAAAGTCACAAAGTGTAATAACCTTGAAATTAAAGTTTTTCTTTCATCATAAATACCAATAGAGACACCTGAATCCAAAATTTCAATTACGAAATCCAGAAAATTGCATTTGTTAATTTCATTATTGTTTTTGTTTAATTTAAACTCTTTTGGGTAGCAATTAAATATAGATTCAAAATCATTAAAATTAAACGCAATCAGTACACAATTATTTACGGTTATCGTTTCATTGATGTATTAGGAGAGGGAATATTATTTGACTTTTAAGTCATTCCTATGACAGAAAATTTATCCATATTAGAACTCCGATGGCGAGTGGCATTTTGAAAAAGTTAGCCATTCGAGTTCTCTTCCATTTTTTGAATTTTATTTGTTTAATCTTAATGCGTTATAATTTTTATTGAAGCATAATTCTTACTGTTTGATTGTATCTTAATTGGTTATCTGATTATAGACAATATTATTAATGCAATCACTGAATGCTGCTCCGTTGTGCGCAAAAGGTATATCGTTATCACTATTGTTTATTTCTTCTGTTTCTTCTGCATTTTCTTTTTTGTAATTAAATGTCTTTCTTTTGTATTTTAATGGAAGTTGCTGCATTTTTGAGCCATTTAATATCTCTTGTTTAATTATTTCACTTGTACTTGTTTTAACCCCTTAACTGTGATGCCCACTTGTGGATCGAATTATGTCATTTTTACACCTATAATCTAAAATTAAATCCTTCATACGCATTATCATTCGATACAAAAATGGTCGGTAATCCATTATCATCTCAAGTGCTCTACAGACTCATAGTTCAATCAATACAACACATTCTTTAAACAGAAGGGAGGTCATCCTGTACAGAAAATTACACAATTAAGCGGTTAAATCACTCTTTTACCTTTAAAAGCCATTTGCATATAGAAACACGTGTGTTCCTGAAACTCTCTCGCACCGTATAATTCCAGATATAAGTTAAAACCAAGGAACTTGAGCCTACTGAATCTTTCAAACTGACTCTTTTAATTGAGACAGTACAGACTACCTTCGGAATTCAGATAGTGCAGGTTTCCATAGTTCAGTCGAAGATTAAGTGACCTGCCACTACTGTCTGTCTACCACAAGAATCCGTAGTAACATGATGTCTGAAGTCGTCGGTTGCCATAGAAACGAGGACTGAAGTGAATTATTGATATAACCTTTGAATTCGAGTTTTCTTCAAATTGATGCTTAGTAAATTCAAAAAACGCTAAAAAATATCAACATATTTTAAACATGTAAATGTAATATATTCAATTAAGCCCTTTGGGATCTTATAATAAGCTCACTTCTTGGAAATGAAGAAATTAAATGACAATTAAATTTTTTATTGAACAGAAAAATCTGAACTATCGTTCACCGAAGAAATTGCATCTGCGAGATGATTCTAAAATCATCGGACAAACTTAAAAGGTAGGTCAGGCATACAGAAACAGGTTTGCAATAGAACATGGGATTGCAAATGCAAAGGTGGACCTGGCTCTTTGTCAGTGAATTAAGTAAAAGAAATGGACACATCACATAAAGTTTACAAAAAGGGAGAGCCTAAAATCACCGGACAAACTTTGAGGGGTGGTGAAACTCACTATAACAACACACACAAATGAGACAAGAAAGGATAAAATTGCTGCAAAGGAGCATTTTGCGATGATAATTGTTGGGAATACTGGCGTCTTAAGGTAACTTTTCTGTGCATGTCCGCAGCTGTGACGTAGGGTGATTTCCTATCTTCCCTTGTTGTACATGTTTAGAACGCATGAACGATACTGAATGTTACGCTTGCACAATCGCTATGAAACCGAAATTGAGCCAGTGTAAATAATATGTACATAGAGTAGTTTTAGTTTAATCGTCGTTTTATCTAGTAGGTAGTACGCAATAAAAGAGTTTAAGTTAGTTTGATTTCACGTCTCTCTCATGATGCCTGGACCAAGGTAGAGAATTTCGAATGTTTCTCTAGCATGTTTTGGAATATTAAAAGATTTTACTCGTTTCGAAGAATAATCTTTAGCTATTCACAAAAATCTTGCAACTAAACAATGTTTTTCTTCCTTTCATGTCTCATTCCTTTGTGTTTGTGCCTCTATGCGTCACTTTCGCCTTTGCATATATACAAATTAAACCCTTAGATAAATTTTCTTATAATTTTTTCAACCCTTATTCTTCTCTAAATAAAGCAGTTCCTCTGAAATTCAGGGCAATCAATTCGCCTGTTGATTTAAAAGAAAATAAATAACAATTTCACATCTTTTTCCATTATCTTTTTACGGTCTTTCTAAAAACTTCTTCGAAATAAATGCATTTTTTACTACTTATAGGAAGCAACAATTCTCCTTTCTTATTTCCTGAGTCTTTCTCGTGTTTATCTTTTTCTTCGATAGTTTATTCTTTTATAATGCCAAAAACTGATGGAGAGTGGTTGGTAGGAAAAAAAACGTTCGCGTTTCCATCTGAAGAAACCCCAAAAGATCTTAAGGAAGAACAGGCCGTCCCCTCTCTCCTATGAAAAAAGAAGTTGAAGAAGAAATGGAAGAAGAAAAAGAACAAATATTAAGATGGACTAAGATGAAAGATCGATCAAAGAAGGGACTTGGCAAAAGGAAAAAAAACTCTTTCACAAGAAGATGACAGGAAAAGAGTGCTTGCTCTTTTGCGTGTCTTGTATGAAGTTTTAGGACCAATTCAGGCAAAGAAGTACGATAAAAAGAAAGTCTCTCAAGTTCCTGAAAACTCAAAGACAAATAAATTTTGTGCATGTTATTTTGGTGAGGAATTGTCTTTATAGTCCAATGTAAGTTCCTGTGTCCACGTGCTTAAAGGATTTTGAATCAGCTCCTGTTTTACTCACCGCAAAATTTCGCTTCTATTCGGAAATATTTGGCATTCGATTAAGTTGCAGTCGAGAGGCTAAATATTTCCGAAATATTCTACTTTCAGCGAAATTTCGCTTATATTCAGAAATATCTGGCTTTCGATTGAGTTGCAGTCGAGGGGCTAAATAAATGTCTAAAAATATTCTACTTTTAGTAAAGAAGGCTATTTTCTCATCAAAATGTTACTATGTCTTTTAATTATTTAATAATCTCTATTAACGTAGTTCTTACAAATATATAATGGCTTTCGATTGAGTTGCAGTCGAGGGCTAAATAACTGTCTACAAATATTCTACTTTTAGTGAAGAAGATTATTTTCTCTTCAAAACACTAATACGATGTTTTCAATTTATACGCTAATGTCCTTTTATTACTTAATAATCTCTGTGACCCAAGTTCTAACAAATAATATGGTATATATATATATAAAATTAAACGCTTTTATTTAAATTCTTTCCTGTTTGTGAAGATCGAATTTTCTAATCGGTTTTCCACTCACTATTTGATTTTTTAAAAATCAAATAGTGAGTTTTTATCATATGTGTATTTCTGGTGAAAATACAGTATTTTAATATCTTCGGAACTTAATTTTCAATTAATTGACTGATAAAAATCAGGCTTTGTTTTAATAATAAAGGTGCTATCTCTTTGTTAATCTGAGAAAAAAATAATTACAAATTCCATAATATTTGTAACAATGAATTGCAAATTTCATGCATATATGAGACAAAAAAGTAGAAAATAATAAATATAAAATAGTTTTTAAAACATGCTTTAATTAGTTTTTTAAAAAGTTGAAATAATGCTTTTAATCAAAAATCTATAGATCAAAACAAAATCGAAAGGGTATGAATCACAGAAAAAGATATCATCAGAAAATTAATTAATTAATGGCGAGATTTCCGAATATGGTCGGTTGTGATTTAGAGCATCATATTTTCGAGGGTAGAGTAAGTTTTTTTTCCGCACTTTTATTTTGTTCAATTCTTTTAATGAGGTTCATGTTCATTTGAATATGAAATTATTGTATTGTGTCTATGTCAAATTTTTGGGATTTAGAAAATGTTCTCGACTCTCTCAATGTCTTGGAATTTTCGGACCACGAAGGGCCAAGTTTTGGACATAATCCAGGCCCTCATGGAAGAAATCTCATTTTTGAATCCTTGCCGGGGGGTGACCCTTGATGAAGTCTTTAGGTCGGATTCTCTTTTTTATCCCTTTTAAATATTTTCTAAAGTTCAAATTATTTTAATTTAGTCACTGATATTTTGGATGCCGCTGCATTTTGCGCGCACTGGATACAATGTGTCTTGTATTTCAAATTTTACATTTACTTAAAATTTTCATTTCTCTTTGCTCGTCAAGTTTCCGTTTGAATCAGAAAATTAAGCCACAAGCAATATTGTAGAACTGACAATTCCTAAACATTCATTAAAAATTTAAAACATCATATAAATGTGTTCAAAATTCTTATTTAATTAGAGTATTTCTATCAGCGCCTCAATCTTTTGTGATTTCGTTCTGATCTCAGTATTTTTGAGATAAAATTATTTCCTACTTTTTAGTACACTTATAAAAGCGTCGTCAATAAATCTTTTTTATTTTTATTTTTTAAAGTGATGTGCCACATTGGTAATGTACCGGTTTTAGCCTCTCACTACATAAAACATATTATATAAAAAATTGTGATACTTGACCATTATATTTTGCAATTTTCATACAAACAGATTACATTCTTCTCTTCTCATTCAACCGAACATCTTACTCCTGATTTTATGTCTGCGCAAGATTAAAAGGGCGCCCCAAAGTCTTAACGGATTTAAACCCTCGACTCGCAGGAAGCATTACGACTCGTCGTTAGGGAGCACTAATTATCCCCCGACCTTTGCGAATGAACTGGGAATTAGCCGCATTAAGGTTTGAAATATTAGCCACGGGAATTGTGAAAGGATCCACCGCAGGAAGAAAGCTAACTCGACTCCGATGAAGTTACTCTGCGTTTCATGTAAAACAACTTTGTTACACGCTTTCCCGCTTGCTAAGACAGATAAGGGAAATTTTATTCGGTTATCAAAGGTGGGCATTTCGGTTATTTTTAAAACTTCTTTGAAGAGTCTTTCATTGAAGATCATCAATAGTTAAAAAATATCAAAGGAGAATTCGAACCTTTTGTCAGAGATATAGCATATTAATGTTTTAGGCTTGATTCACTTATGTATAATTTTTAAAACTTTACTCTTAACCCTTAAACGCCCAGTGTTGGCTTTTAGAGACATATCCAATTTTCTCTTCTAAAATCTTGAGGAAAAGACTGAAGCTTTAATACGTGATAGTACCCATAGGATACATATTGAAAATTTTATTAAATCGATTTACAACATATAGATGGCAGCATGAGTGCTGATAAAAAATAAAAATAAATTGATGTTTTTCATTTGAGGCTGCGTCTTTTTTATTTTGTGTACGCTTGAGACTACCATATTTTATTTTACAATGTTGAAGGAAATTCTTCATCCGTACTATTAGTTACTAAAATTAATCTGTGCTTAATATTATAGAATTTTAGGAAATAACTTTTTCCTGAAATAAAGCCAAATCAAGTGTTGTCAGTTGATAACAAACTGTTTTTTAGCCATAAACCATACTTCAAACAAAATAGGCTTTTTTAAAGTAATTTTCCCTTATTTTATTCAAGAAATAAAAATCGAAAAACATTTTAAAATCAATTTTTAAAAAATCGAGTTTTTAAAGGTTAATTATAACAACAATGGCGAGCTAAGAAAATGCATTTAATATCGTCTTTAAAATCGATTTTTAAAAATTCGGGCTTTTAAAGGTTAATGATAGCAACAATGACGAGCTTCAAGAAAATGCAATTAATATCGTCGCAAAGTGAGCGTGCATAAATGCAGTAACTAAACTTTGCAGTAACTTTTATTTAAAACAAAGAAAAACATTGCTGTAAAACAAACTTTAAAGACATTTTTAAAAATTTGTTAAAATTAGAAGTAAACTATATAGAAATAAAATCTGTATTACTGGAAAGCAATTTTTTTTGTAATCAATTTTTTGAAACTTGTTGATGGACGAAAGTTCTGAAATTTTGTACAATTATGTATTCCTGACGATAATATTATATTGTAAGATTTTAAGAATATAATTATCATCAATTAATTAATTAATTACATTTTGATTTAAAAAGAAAGGTTCCATCTGATAGGGAATTCAAGAAAAATTTATTGCAAGAATCGATAATAAGTATAGTGAAATATGCAATGAAATAGATTAACGGTTAAAAAATACAATATTATAAAATCGAATATAAATTTTATAAGCACACTTTTATAAAAGTACTAAAAAGAAGAAATTTTTTTCATCAAAATCTGGAGATATTTTTTTTGTATGAAATCCTCGAGGCGATGAAAATAATGCGATAAGGTAATCAATTCACGATGAATATGATAATAAATAAAATCCCTAAATCTTCAACAAAAATGAAAATGCATTAAGAAATGCTTTAGGTTTACGACTTTTTGTTTAGACCTCCAAATTTTTGACAAAAAAATTATAAATATAATAATAATGAAATCTTTTTTAAAATTTATTTTAATTATTATGATTTTAAATTTTTTTTTCTGACTCATAGGAATATATATAGATTTATCTGAAAAACTTTATACACCCGCTGTTTTTTGAAGTTTATTCTGTATGTTGTAATTAAAAAATTACACTTTATCGTAACTTCGAAACAAGGGTATCAGGTTCATAAAATTAATTGCTCTAGATAAGCTTAAGAAGTAAGAAAACAAGTCGTTTATTTTTTCCCCTCCGATATTCAAAATAAAATTGGAACGAAGTTTAGAAACTAATAATACTAAGTGACATTAATATACATCTAATAAAAATAAAACCACAACAAACTACTTGCGGTACAGCGGAAAAAAAAATTATTCTTCATTTCTGAGAAACTGGTATTTTAAACCGTTGAACGTTTTTTACCCATCCCCACTTGTTAATATTTTAAAGTAGAATTACCCCCTGAGAAATGGTTGAAATAGCAGGTGGCAACTTTTAGGGAAACACCCATATATTTGATACAAAAAGCGACATTTCTTGATTTCGGTATCTCCCAGATGAGACAGGTGACCACCAAAAATCATTTATCATCGTTTCTGAGACACGCGGTTCTTCTACAGCTGTAAACTGATAATCAAGATATACGGTTTTAAAATCTTGTGGGCGCAGCGTGTGATATCTCTTCGTTCTATTTGCAATGAAAGTTAAACAGCAGTGGCGAATCCAGGGGGAGGGCTATGGGGCTAAAGCCCCCCCCCCTCCGAGCTAAGCCAAAATTCTTAATTTTTCAAATCACTACACCTTTTTGTTCTTAATCTCTTTTCTTAAAAAAACAAAACGTGGCAACATTGCTTTCTGACTTGAAAATTTTCTCGCTAATGTAGTCATTCCACCAGTACTTGTAGTGTTAACGCGGTCAAAAATAATTTTCGGCTAATTATTTCATTGTGTTTTTATTAAATTATCAAAAGTATTGTAGTGTCCTATGTGATTCTTATTGTTAGGTGATTAAAGTTAACCCTTTGCACTCCGAAAGATAAAAAGATGCGTACTTAAACACGTGTGAGTGCAAGAATTGATATCGCGCTTCAGGAAGCTGAAAAATATTTCTATTAATTTGTTTCAATTCCTAAAAATGAATCCATGTGTTTTTTTCTATTATATAGTTTTTATAATAAGCTCTATCCAACAAGAATGTGTAAAAGATGCATCAATCAGAATGTTGAGTCTGACTGTCATACGAGTCTAAAGGATTGAAGTGTTTTGACTTACATAAGCCATAAGGTCATGACAATACACAACTTTTATGACCTCTGCCCCCCCCCCCGACCAAAGTCCTGGATTCGCCACTGCTCAGCAGTGAATGTATTATACAAATAAAAAAGTCCTTGTCGGCTAGCCAGGAAGGGGCGGATAGATTTCTTTTCTCGGGAGAAATAAAGAAAAGAACATTTCATCCTCTATTTTTATAATGGTTTCAGCTATGATGATGAAATAGTATGCAACTTATAAGAGCTTTCCAACAAGATGTCACATGAATAGTTTAAAAGGTAATCTGAGAAGGGGTGGGTGGGGTGAATATTCCTTTTCATCCCATAACTTCTAAGTAATTGTAGTTTTCAAAAGGCTTTCTTTGTATAATTTCTTCTTTACTATAAGGTGATAATTCGCCTAATTGAAACTTTTTGTCTTCATTAGTAATGGAGTTATACGGAAATGGTAAGTTGGGAGAGGGGAGGTGTTGAAAATCGCTTTTCAGTTCATAATTTCTAAGCAATTGTAGCTATCAAAGAACTTTCATTGTAAAAGTTGTTCGTTATGATAAGGAGATAATTCGGCTAACTGAAATTTTCTTTTTATCTTCAATTGTAACGGGGTTATGGCGAAATGATAAGTTTGGGAGGGAGGGGGGAAGTTCAAAATCCTTTCTCATCTCATAACTTCTAAGCAATTGTAGATGTCAAGAACCTTTCACTACAAAAGTTGTTCGTTATGATAAGGCAATAATTCGCCGAATTTGAATTTTCTTTCCATCTTCAAATATAAGGGAGTTATGGGGGAGTGAAAATTTCAGCTCTCCACCATTTTCACCTCCTTTGATCTGGATAGCCTATTTACGAACTCGGCCGAAATTTCACCCTACACACAACCCTATAACATACACTTCGCCTGTTACTATCCAATAAAAATACTCTAGTCATCGTGTTCGCAAGATAACATGGTCAAAGAGTTATACATTCTACAGAAATTTTTCCTGAAGTCGTGTCATGAGAATCATTGCAATAGGTAGTATTTTGATAAGAAATCTACCTAATACTTGATCTAACTAGGAAATATCTAATAATCCAGAGTGATACTGAAATAACTAGCTTGATTAAAACACAAATTTTAAATATAAAACAGATACATAGATAACACGACAAACGCAAATGTGCATATTTTTTAACATCTAAACTGTCATTGTCTAACACCTTGCTGTCAAATTGCTTGTGTTTTGCAAGAGGTGTGATGGATTTTAGAACTAAATTGGAGAAGCGCATTTAATGTGTATCCAATGAATATAAATTGACTTCATTTGCATTTGTCATAACCAAATCATTCGATTTAAAATTAGCTAAGATAAAATATCAGAACTCTTAAAGGTTTTTCAATGTCATTGGCTGCATTTATTTAAAATAGAAATCGACTTTGTCTTTCACACAATACTGCTTCATCTCATTTTATTAGACAATTATCTTTGTCGGACTAATTTTCATATGCGTTATGTTTCTACGCCTTTCAGTAATTTCAGCTTAAAGAAAGCATAAAAACACATAAATAATGACAAAACAAATAGAGTAAAAATATTAAAGCAACTCATTTATTTTAACTAGCAAAAGATAAATACGGCCAAACAACAAAAAGAAAAAGCTGTTTTGAAAAATATATTCTCGTTTTCTTAATTACAATTCTGTATTTTGTGTTTAATATCATAAACTATTAGGAAAATAAATTTCGAAATGCACCCAGTCGAAAAAGTAATTAATATTTCTAGGAAATGAAGCTGAATCTCACTTAATGAGTGTCTGAAAAAGAAATGAATATTAATTTTAATTAGAACTATTTCAGGAAAGTTTAAGCAAAAGTTTAGTGAAGCACTAAGAATTACTTATAGCAGAATGGTAATTGAAAACAGAACCTTTTTAAAGCTAAATATCTTTTCCAATTCTGAATAGTTTAGGTGTGATTTTTAATAACATGGTTAAAAACTGGATAATCAAATATTGCAGCTAGCAATTTTAAATTCTTTGATATTAATTTCTTAAGGACGGTTCAGGAGATATAAAATATGATGTTTTTCGTGTTTTCATGCTTTTGGTGCGTAAGAAAATATTATCAGAGAAAAAATATCAAATAATTAAATCTTTATTCAATTTTCAGTTAATAATAATTGGATTTACATTTAGGTATAGAATACTTTTTAATTATTAATAAATCATAGCGATCAAAGCAAGCGTCCTTCAAAAATTTCACGAAAAGCGTATGAATTTTTCAGAATTTATATTTAAGAGACCCTGACAAAAATTATGGGGATATACATTCGATATCAAAGCTTTTAATTTCTTAATAAAATCCATAATTTTTAATGTCACATTAATTAAATTTTGTAAAAATCTTTTAAAACAATTTAATTTAATTTTTTATTAATGTAAATTAAAATGTTCAATTCAATTCATTAGAAATAAGACTAAAGAAAGCTGATTTACAAAAATAGAAAAATAATAAGCTTATTTGATGAGTTTTTTTTAATGAGGATTTTTTTACCACAGAAGTGATATCGACTTTTAGAATCTGACTTGTAGAAGGCAACATATTTTAAAATGATACTACTAACACTAAAAAATTTAAAGCTGATTGATTATGTAATCTCCTTTATCATTGTGAAGCACAAATTAACATTTATTTCAGAGACTTTTCCACAATGATCTGGGTGTAAAATTTTAGTTCCAGGATCGAAGGATTGCGTGGTCATTGCAATGACTCTAGCAAAAACAAAGAACAATCATCAGTCTATCATTTTTAATGAGAAGGAGAAACAGTCTTCCTTTATTCTAATCGTTCTTTAAATTTTCCTACCAGTGGTACTCAAGTTCCAACAGAACTACAATGTGCGCGCAAATTCTTCAAATTAATGATGTGCGCAAAATCCACTGTGCTCAACAGACTCATCGTGTGTGTGAAACTCGTGCACTCATAATCAGTGCGGATCAAACGTACTTCCATTGGTGTATTGTGGAAAACTGATGATTAAGATGGCGTTCAAGATATCATCCTCGTCATCTGACCACAGTTTAAAATGATGAGGGCCGTACGAATAGAGTTTTAATGTTGCCTAAAACGTGACGTTAATCTGACAAGCAGTTCTTTGTTATATTGCAAAACTGAGTAAATTTCTGAGTATGTTACAAAACTGAATTGTGTGCAAGTGCATACTTTAACCTTGCAGCGAGAGCGCCCTCTATACCAACATCGAAGGTCGCGGATATTTCTTAGATATGCTATTGCAAAATATCAATTTTTAAGAGGCTAATTATTAGAATAAGATTATTGTTGAGTAAGAGTTAATAAGTACAATTATTTTAAACAATTTTTATTTAATAAGGAATGGAAATAATGTAAACATAAAACACAAAAGCAATATAAAATGACTAAAGAATTAGCTGAATGACGTGAAAACAAAATAAATGAAATTGCTAATATTTCAACTGAAATATCTATATTTGTGATATAAAACTGTGAAGACTATATGGAAGTAAAGAAACAATTGAAATTTGGATATAAAAAGCGAGAAGTCAATTTTATATTCATTTTACTGACTTAAGCCTAAACTGTCACGCGCATCTTTGAAATACAAATAGCAGATTCGCAGAGTCCTACTAACGACTCGAATTCCAAAACGATGACTAACAGTTCGTCGAAAGGATCTGGAAGAATAGCCAAGATCATACTTTCGTAGCACCCTCTGATAAAAAGATATAAACCATAAGCACAGTCACCCCGACCTGCCTAGGCATACGGGAAATCTGAATGACAGTCGTTGCAATAGAAACGAGTACTGAGGTTGGGTCCTAATGGCCAACACAGCCTCACGGCCCTACCCCTCCCGTAGGAGGTACGTACTATCACTGGAGGGGGGACTGCGCCCCCCCCTCATTTATGTAACCCTAGGCGGGCGAGTGCCTTCATATGAAACCTGAGCCACTCATCCACATTTCGTGGTGCCCACATCAGTAGGGTAAAAAAAGATATAAAACGAAATTCTTCTCTAGTGAATCTCTCACATATCCGAGCCCACTGGAAGATTAAAGTGTATATGTTATAATAATAATGTCTTATTGTAATCTACATCTACTCTAAGGTTCTCAACTTTTAGAATTCAGGATCACGTCTGCTTTTTCAGTGTTAATCATGATATCTCAAAGAACTTCAGTTGAGTTGGAATTTAGGGTAGTAAGATCAGATTTGACTATATTGCGTTAAACACTCGTTTATAACGAATCGCACTATAAAATAAATTTATAAATTGATTGATATAATTGGCAATCGGGAGTTAAACACCATTTTATGAATTTCATGTTCAGTATTGCAATTTGCTGTGCAATGTTGAACCAACTGCAGAAGATACACAACAAGCTTTTTATGATACAGTTTGGAAAAATACAAGTTTATGTTATTTTCTGTAAGATTTCGCAAAGAAAAAAGCTTTTTCTTGAAATGCGTATTTCGGAATCGGTGCCACTTCGCCTAACTGCGTCTCATCTGAGAATGTATCACGGTCATTATGTTTAAATCATGTTCATCAAGTGAATAATCCTTTAGAAAGGCAAGCATGGTTGAATGAGGACTGCCGCTCAATATTTCATTCAAGATTACAGAAACCAAATAAATTCAAACTTTCAGTGAGTTTTTGAGATTTAAATAATCAATATCACAATACATTTCAAACATACTTTAGTTTGGTTTCTTATTTTTGTATTGAAAAAGTGTCGCCATTCTTCTTTAATTATTATTTAATAACATCCATTCATTAGTTTTTCCAAATTTCATTCCGAATTCCCATATCTTTATTAATAAATTTAGCCATTAATCTCCCACCATAAGAAAGTGTTCTCCTCGGACTGAGAATCAATGATCTATGCTGTTTCATATGAAAAGTGAAAAAATGATGCAATCTCACAAGCAAGTAGAACCAAGGATCAGAAGTCGAGAATTTGAAAAAGAAATCAAGTGTGTCCTATTCTTATCATTCTCGTATGCTTATGCAGCATGGTTCGTTTTGGGCTTAGTTTCATCGTATGGTAAAGACAATCCAGTATGCATTTTGGTACGATATCTCTACCCGTCTACCAATTAGGTCAACCGAAAAAGGGTCGTGCCATACCGAAGATCGATGTAGAAAATAGAGGAATATCTTATTTTACTCGTTTAGCTTATTTCATTTGTGAGTCTCATGTTCTCATACATTCGAACAGATGTACGAAAAAGCAGCGTGCCTTTGGCCGGATTTCGTCCAAAATATGATGAAAATCTGCAGATTTAATGTAATAACCACATGTCAGATTTCACGCACCTAGTTTGTTGCATTTTTAAGTTAACGACACACACACGGGAAAACGGCCCTCCCGTTGAGGAATGGAGTCCAAACTCTGATGTAGATCTACAATTTTGGAGTCATGACTACGGATCGTCGCTTAATAAGCAATACCACCTATTTCAATTTTTTTGAAATATCAAAGTTTATTTGATATTTCAAAAAATATCAAATAAGCTTAATTCAACAAATATAGAATATGAATAATATAAAAGTATCAAATAAATATAATTCAGCAAATATAGAATATCAATAATATAAAAATATCAAATGAACATAATTCAATAAATATAGAATAGCAATAATATAAAAATATCGAATAAACATGATAAAAATATAAAAATCATACTAACGTCCCTTTATGGGGCACACAAAGGCTATTTTTAGACGGACCTCGTACTTTTGTGCCGCGGTCAGATGACGAGGACGAAACCTGAGCTGGCACTCCCCCTCTCCAAACTTCAGCACCACATTAGCGGGAGGACGTTTGTTTATCTGCATATGATTTAACGAGCAACAAGCACAATACATGACGGATCTTCAGTGGAATCGGGTTTCGAACGACCCCTCTTGCCCGGAAGTTCAAACCTTATCTCTAGGTTACCGCGGCCCTAGAAATAGCAAAGCGGAAGAAAATACTCAATTTTTCGCAACCAAGAATGAATATTTCTGAATTTTTTTTCATATCTGGTCGGAACATAAGGTCTCATGTTCATTTTATATGTCAAATAAATTTAGACATATTCGTTATTGTTTCCGAAAAATTGAGTATTTTCTTCCTCTTTGAAATTTCAAAAAATTGTGATAAGTGGTGTTGCTTGTTAAGCGACGATATCAAATTTCATCTGCCTATCTTGCTACGTTGTTGAATTATCGTGTTCACATATATATGGACGGACTAATAGAAAAACATAGAGTGGACAGTTTTGGACATAGAGTGGTTTAAAACGTGGCAATTTCTGAAATCGAATTTTTTAATGCATTCTCATTGCGTATTAAAATACATTAAAGTATTTCTTTGCAATTACATTGTGTATTAGAATATATACCAATACAATGTCAAAATACATTTTCTATTGTACTTCTGATATGAGAAAGTAAAAGAAGTGGGTTCCGAAACATTAAAAAGAGCAAAGACTTAATCAAAAACTATTCTTAGAAAAATATCGAAAATAAGAAAAGATGTCGGGCAATAAAAGGGAATGAAATCAGCGGGGAATCCGAAAAAGGATGGAAAAATAAAACATTCCCGAAGAAAGAGACGTCGAAAGCAGACATTAACACTTCTATTGAACGATCATTCCGCACTGTGGAACAACTCATCTGGTTTTTATGGGCAGACATTAGTTTTTGTTTCTCCGGTTCGCTTCTTTTTTTAAATACGTGATCTTATTTTGTTAAGTTTTGCATGTTTTTTGTACTTTTATTCTTTTTAATGCCCTTTTGTTCCTATAATGGCTTTACTTCATTATTTTAATTCATTGTCACAAGTTACTCTCTTGACATTAGAATTATTGGATTAATTAAAAATAACAATAGGGGAGAATTCTATTGAATAATGTAAGTCAAGTTCACACAACAACTCGTTTTTTTAATAATTATATTTAGAAAAAAGACCAAATCATATAAAATCCAAAAACAAATTATTATATTTTATTTTCCAAAACTTAAATTTAATTACAATAATAATAAGGTAGAAAAAGATGGTTTTGAAAGGAAAAATTATGACGCATTATTATTTTGCATCATTATACGACGGCGTAAGCGAGAAATTTCACTTTCAGACAATTTTATGTTAATTATATCTCACCGGAAAAACCTAATTTGAATAAATTGAAATGACCCCGGCTGATGATCATACATTAAAATCTAAAATAATCCATCAAACAAATGGTTTCATTACATCATTTACTGATTATATGCTTAATTATAGTTGTAATAGGTATAATTGCGCAAAAATTAACTAATAATGAGATTCAAAAAGAAACTTTCATCATGTATTTAGCAAAGCTTAGAATTAATATAATAACAAGATCAAAGAAATGGTTTCGAGAGAAAAAATTTATAATGCATTGTTTCCTTGCGCTCTTGGACGTTGAATAGTGCGTGATAACGACGAAATTTCATCTTCAGAGACTATCGTAATTATATTCCACTGGGGAAAGCGGATTTAATTAACCTAAAATTTCACTAAACTTCAGGAGCTAAAATTTCAGAAAGTATTAAAATCTGTAATTATATTAACTAGACGCTATCGCCGCCTTGCTTGCGGGTTCGCCGCCAGCACCCACTTTGCTCAGACTGCCCCTGCCACCTAGGTGCTTCGAGGCTCTCAATCACTACTTTTTACAGTTTTAAATACTGCATGAAGATCAGTGGAACAAACCATAAAATCAAAGTAGGTTTCATATTCTTTGTAGACAACAGATTCCTTTAAAATTGTAAAATATTTCAATGAACTTCATCTGGTTGTAATGTTTTGTAAAGCTTTTTCACGAATTTTGGCATGAAAGTCTTCAGATCCATACGGAATGGTATCGCCCCAAATAAATAGTTTCCATCACCTACAATAGGTATTTTACAATATTTTTGACACGCCATTGTGATGGAACTGTTGGAATCTATATATTTAAAATAATATGGTAAAACCTTCAGAAAGTTCGCCAGCTCCCATCACTCGACGGATTACAATAAATTTTATTTCATATGAAAGCTTATGACATCTAGATATGTCATAAAGTGTCGTCTGCCCGTACCCCACCCCATTTTCGAACGAAATCGAAAAAAACATTTCTCCACCATGCATTCTCTATATGGTTTTTCGATTTCGTTCAAAACTGTGGGGTAGTGGGGGGCAGGCGGCAGTCGAAATCCGTTGAGTGGTTGGGGCTGGAGAACTGTCTGAAGGTTTTGCCATATTATTTTAAATATATAGATGCTCTGAATAAACTGTTGTATTAGTGTTTTTATTGCTGAAAGTAACTCCTTGGATTGTTTTATTCAAGACTTTCGCTTTCGCATTACGTATCAGTCAGTAACTTCTGGGTTTAACTGAAAAGTCCAAACGCTTAGCTGATAAATAAAAGGGAATCAAGTTCGCATTTTGTACTTCTTGCCATTGACTGACTAAATTCAAAATTAGATACAAATCTCTTTGTACTTTCAGCAAAAATGCCCAGAAACACAATTCAAATTGGACAGAATGAAATTCTCCGTATCGTGATGAATGAGCCATGGTACGTGAGAAATAATATCATACATAAAGACCGGAAAATTTATTAAATTGGAAATTACATCCAGACGCTGTCTAAGAACCAAATCAAGAGTCATCCTAACTAAATCATCAGCTTTCAAACATTCTTTGCCCACAATGAAGGGAAATACCTATATGCCACTACTAAATGGTACCTCCCTCTTAAACCACCCTACACTGATCAGAGATAATATGAGCTGAAATGTTTTGTTTGAAGTCTTTTGCTGCTACCTTCACTCATAAATCTTATTCTAAGTCCAGCCAAACCTTTCCCAATTAACTCTTAAATCTTATTCGAAACGGCATCTGTAGCCAGGTTTAAAGTGCTCTTTAGCTAAATTTCCAGGGTTTTTACAAGGTTCATTTTTTCACTCAGGTTGCGGAAAAGCGCGTTGGATCTAGCGCTCAAACGAATATCTAAATCGGGCCATTCACCGCTGCTCCACTGTGGAATTTTTGGAACACGGGAAGGTAAAACCAATCGTCAGTTTTAAAAAGCGGTGAAAATTGGCTCGAAAAGATTAAAGTGATGCAATTCCGAATAGTTTGAAAGCTGATTGGAATGGCCGGGTGGTGACTTGAGGACCTCGTTGCGGGTAGCGGGAAAACAATAGTTTTGTCGAGATTGGGACCCCGCAACGAGGCTAGACCATTTTGAAAGCAAAATCAGAAATCTACCGTGTGGGGGAGGAGAAGCAAAGGGTGGGAAGAATTCAGCGACTTTGAACCTTGTCTTAAAACAAAGTTTGGAACATACATTAATTTGCCATAGAACATCTATCATTTTGCCTAATTGTTCGACTAAAATAAATGGAATACAAACCAGTTGTTGGGACAAATGGCTTATCCTTTCTTTCTCGCGAATGCCCAGCTTAAAGTGGGACATCCACCGCCGTTCCAATCAACGATTATTGGAACACGGGAAGGCAAAACCTTTCGTCAATGTAAAATCCCGATGAAAATTGGCTCAGACAGATAGTGCTACAGGGACATTGGCGACAGGACCCACCACTGTCTTCGCGGACGAGAGCATTGGCAGGATTCGTGTGGGGTCAGATAGATAGTGCTGTTGGAATTCCAACGAATTTGAAATCCATTGGAATGGAAGATCATAAAAATGAAATATGATTCTTCGAGACGGCTATAAATCATCCGTGTGTGTGGAGAGAGCTTTGGGAAGGGGGAAAGTGCGTGGGAGTCAGTCTGGGACTTTGAACCCTCCCGAACTAGTGCTCTCAAAACAAACTTTGGAACCTCCGTGAATGACTTACCTAAATCTATCGACTGGAATTAGTAGACTACAAACCAGCTGTTGGTACAAATGGACTACTCGTGAATGCCTAGCTTAAGTCAAGCAGAAACATATCTACAACTCTGTTATCAAGACTACTCATGAAGTCTCAGCGTGTTGCCTTTTTGAGTTATCATTTCTAAATACACGCTGTGAAGATTCCAAAACAGCTGCTAAAATCAGTCCCGCCAAAGTAGCCATCTGGATGGTCGGTAAAACTCCAAAGGCCCAAAGAGCTTCTTTTCACTTCATATCTAGTGACACTTGGCACACAAAACCTTTTCGGAAACTCCCAATTAAGAAGGAGTGATGGATGTCCCTTCTCAGTTGAACTGAGACGAGACTATCCATAGACCAGAGCGCTAATAGCCAAGACTGTCATTAGACATAAATCAATCGCCTGGTGAAAGGAAGATCTCATTGGTGGACATCACCGAATTGTCAGCGAATCCTCACGAATTGGGCGGAAAACTTGACTTATTGGGCGGACCTCGTCCCTGGAAAAACGGAGATTTAAGCTGCGGCAAAAAAGAAAAGAGGAGAGTTGATTTTTCGATCGGCGATCACTTATTGATCGGATTCCGATCATAGTATCGTGTTTCAGTGCTGGATCTTCGGATCGGTTTTAGAAATAACTGAGTCCCTTGCGGCCAGTTGTGTAGCAGAGTTAAGAAGCTGAACGCTTCTGTTTTACTGTTTAAGGAGCGCATAGCTCTCGTATATGAACTTCTGGAGTTTTATTCGAGATAAGCGGATGCTCAGGAGGACTTATTGAACAATAGTTTTAAATAGAGCCGTTGCTCTGAATGACTGTTATTTCTACCTGCAGAGGCTGTCTCAAACACCATCCTGTAAATTTACTCATATATATTTACTCATATATATCATATATATGTCCTGTAAATTTATTCATATATATCATATATATGATATTCTGTACATAAATTATTGCTTATTTTGTAATCTATAATAACCAAGAGTAACTTTAAAATAAAATTATTAGATTTGATACTAGTTTAGCTGTTGATTCAGGCTACCCGTGGTCTCACGACGTCACAACACATGTGGACAGACCAACAGACAATCAACTAGTTGACGGGTTTGACCGAAAATTTAATTTTTGAAATAAAACCATAGCCAAAATAAAGCATTGCTAATTTCATCCATCTAGCTGGTTGAGGTTTTGATTTATAACGTTCTTGCGCACAAGGACGGACAAGCAGTCAGATTTCCTTTGAGGTCTCGTCCAAAATTTCATTGAAGTCTGAAATTTAGGTACAAAGATCACATATCAAATTTTATTCTTTTCCGTTTTTGAGTTATCATAATAGTAGATAGACATAATCCAAAACATGGTTTTTCAGACCCGAGGATGACTAATACTTGGCGATTCATCAAAATCTCCTGGTCAAATTTCTTGACGATAACAATACTTTCTCTTTCTACATATACGAGAAAGAGAAAATGATAATTTGTAATTACTAGATAAACGACGATGAACATAACACGCATATAAATTTATGTTGTTTATTTTTTGAGCAACAAGAATCAATCATTTAGGAAACAAGTTGGAAAGATCCGCTAGAGCAATTTTATAAGAATTCGTCTAGAGAATACATTTTATATATTGGAGAGTTATAGAAGTCTTCTTCCCGCCACGTTGTTTTTATTCCTTGAGCCGCGGGCGGGTATTCGATAGACACTACTCGGAATTGATTTAGGAAAAATCTATAATACTTCTTTCTTCGCTGGCCCCAGGGAGCTTTTGTGGTTTGTGAAATCAAGAATTCTTATGGGGCCGCCTCTCTATTCGAATCAGATTCGGGGAAGTTCGATTTTTTTCTTCCAATTTTCAGAAACTTTTATAAAGTTTCTAATTCCGCATTAGATTTTGCCGTTGAGTTCTTCTGTTAAATAACAAAGAGACTTCGACAGTTTTCTGTTTGTTATTGCTTTCGTCTCTGTCCCCCGCTGTCAGATTTTTCAGCTTTTCAGACGAATACATTTTTGTTGCATTTGGTATAGTTAAGAATACAAAGTATGGAAATGTATGTTCCGAGTTTTAATTCTTGTTATATCTTGTATTTCTCTATAACAAAAGAAGTTCAGCTATCAGATTTTTCAATCTCTCCAACTAACAAACTAAAAAAAAATGGCAAATTAGCTTTACTTTTCTTTTCTTTTTATAAAGTTAGTATAAGTTCTATTAGTAAAGTATGCTTTTAGTTAAGTGCTAAGCATGTTAGCTAAGTTCTGCTTTCAGTCCACTGTTTTTATGTATACAATCACACTTTAGCTTAGTTCAGTTAAATTAACGTACCATTTTGAAGCAACACTTGTTATTTTCAAATAGATCTCATGATTTTGCACAATTATCAGATGACTGGAGCGACACCTGTGCCTGTAGACGCCTCATATTTTCTACGCCATGTCAGTGGGGTTATTGATCCATGACAGATTTATTGTGCACCAAGTCTTTATAGACCGTGAATAAGAACACCGTCCTTATAGGAATCTTCCGTGGAATCGTGTCTTGATCCCGTTGCCCTCCGGTGCCGAAGCCCCAGAAACTTTGAGAACAGTGCAGACCCTCTATACAGAATCACAGATAAAATAATCGGACCTCGACTAAAGATTATTGTTAGTGGATGAGGTCAGTTAACTCTCTGATTCCTGAAACCCTAGGAGGTCAGTGTCTCAGAATACTGATACACGATCTCCTCTATCAATGATAAGAGAAATTCCTTGCCCCCACCTCTCAAAACCCGCAATGGCTGCTTGCATTCTTAGTGTATTGATATACAAAATATGACTCTGCTTAGCTGATGGCTATTAAGGAGGGTTTATTACAAGAAAATGGGTTCGACTGAAATGAGAGTTTTAATAAAATCTCTGTTCCCCAAATCCATCTAGATGAGCCACCCAAACGAACAAAGCCCGTGCCTCGTGTATTTGATTAATCACATTTAAATGAAAGGAGAAATCTCGCAGGGATATTTGGGCGCCCGATGTTTCTTACACGAACGGACGTTTGTGGCTTTTCTTTATTAAAGGAGTGAATTACCAATATACCTCGGTAAAAACCGATTTCCTAACTTTAGATCTAAACAAGTAAAGGGCATGTTATATTACGGACTTTTAGCATTAGTATCAATCACTGAAACGTTTTACTGGATAAAATCATTGAGGCAAGTGAGCAGCATGAGAGTAGGAAGTTGAAGTACCTGTTATACTGTGTGGTACGAAAACATTCCGACTAATCTTAAGGGTATACCACGTATACCTAATGAAAACAGTTTCTATATTTCTCTCCTTCACCAAGACCTCAGAGTTATGGAGTAAAACCCTCTAGAGGTTCAATACCTATGACCCTAATCAGTCCTCCTTCAAGTATATAGGTGCAATGAACTTTTGGGACCTGTCTTGGATTTGTTTTTGCTTCGCGAGTTTTTCTTTTCATATGTAAATACAAATTTTTCATCGCTTTTATAATTTTCACATGTTTTTCGTCGATGTTAAAACACTGTATGTAACTTTTTTTTCCCTTCTTTTTTTTTTGTTCAATAAAATTTCTACGCACACTCATCCAAACTGCAAACCGGAGATTTTCATCTATGGAGTCAGGGGTGTGTCGTAGTGTAAATTAGGAAAATATACTCGAAATATTAAGAATGTGAACTACAGGGCGTTTCTAGGACTAATCGGAATTGGACAACAGGATTCATCATTGTTGAAGTCAATTAAGTTGTAAAAATCAGGATGAAATGGTAGAGTAATACTGAGATAGAAAACACGTATTTAGATTATAGGACAGCTAAATGATTTCCAAATACGTCACATTTTCTTTTTAAATGAATCCTTGACTCATGGATTTGGATACGCTAGACAAAATGAAATTAGATCTATAACCTTTAACGTAATCCTTTATAAGGCATTTCTCTTATTTTAATTGTGATTCTTAAAGCTATTCCAGCCAAAATTTGTAGTAAAATTAGCCTTGATCCAACATTCAAATTGAACGGTCAAAATATATATGTATCTTCTCAAAATAATCCGATGCGTTACCACACAGTCATCTGTAATATCTGTAAAATTAGTATCATAAACTTCTCTACACTTATCTGACCCTTTTTACACTTCATGATCAATTACCCCAATTACTTCTAAACCCTTTACCAGTTTCCAAACATCGGTAGTGAATCAAAGCCATTCATCCCCAATTCAACAGCGTCCCTGCCTCTATAAATTTATTAGGGCATACACGCGTACCAATCCGAGCGAGAGGTCCAGATATATCCTGGCAATTATGATTAAAGTGCACACACTACATCGCATAATCCGTCTCACCGGAAATGGATGGACTCGTCCTCTCCTGTCGCTAGCACACGGCCTCTTTATTGAATTTTAAGCCCGCTCCGGGTCGTCTGTCATGGACCCGCTGACCGCGAATCCCAGAGGAAGGTTATGATCCGGCGCAACGAGTCGGCGACTGATTTACGTGGCGTAACGAATCATGACGAATCACTGAATTCCTAGGGTGGCGGGAAGACGTCTCTGTCGAATAATTTCTTGAATAAAATGCCTGGGGTGTGAATATTTATATTAACGCCTGCAGGAAGACTTTGAGTTAATGTTTTGGCATTGTTAAGATGATAAGTTAATCGTTAAGAAGCTCTCTAGAGAGATTTATTTCAATGTATCTAAAAGATCATTCCAGTTGTGAAGTGCATTCGAAATTTGATTTCGTGTTATTTTAATGCCTTTTTATTGCATGGATTTATAATTTAGGACTCAAAAAAGGATTCGTGACGATAGGTATATAAAGCAGATGTTAAATTTTCAGTTTTTAATTTCAGGTGTACGAGACATAGAAGCCAAAGTTCGTCTCTTAGAAAGCAACACCACTTATCTCATTTTTTTTTTTTTTAAATATGAAAGAGGAAGAGAAAACTGAATTTTGCGCAACCCACAACGAATATTTCCGATTTTTTTAACATCTGATATGAACATTAGACCGCATGGTCCTACCAGATGTGAAAAAAAATTCAGAAATATTCGCAGTTGGTTGCGTAAAATACAGTTTTTTCTTCCGCTTTGAAATTTAAAAAAAAATCATCAAAATACGGGAACGTCCGAGCTCCTCTATCAAAGATAAGGGAAATTCACTTTTCCCCTCAAAAACCCCAATGACAGCTGGCATTGTCCGAATTGTAAGAAAACTCCCCTCTTCCCCAAACATGTCTGGGCGAGCCACTCTACCGTAGTAAGCACTCGCTGCGGGTGTGAAATCAATCACACTTAACGAAAGGGGGTGGAAATTTCAGAGTGACAATCGGATGTTTCGGACGGCTATCGTCTTTTGCCTGAAGAGACGTATGGGACAGTCCCGTATCGATAGAGTTAGGAGACGAATTACTATATTCGTTCAAAAAATCGATCTCAAGATTTGGATGAATCTCCAAGTTTCAGATCTCCCTAAATCAGGGAAAGAAATCAGAAGTACATCCGTCTGTCCGTGAACATGATAACTCAAAAACGGATCGAGTTAGGCGAAAGAAATTTAGTGTGTGTTCTTTACATCAAAACTGTAGATCTGCATTGAACTTTAGAGGAAATCCATCACAGAGAAATCTGTCTGTCTAGCATTCGTGTTTATGTGAACGCGACAACTCAACAACGCAAAAGTTAGATAAATGAAATCTGTATGTGGTCTTGACACAAAAATTGAAGATGTGTGTCAAAGTTTGGAATCAATCTGTTAAAGGAAAAGGTCCAAAATGCATACTCGATGTGCTTCACTATACTACGAAGTTAAATATGAAAGGTGCCATAAAGTATACGAGAAAGTTAAGCCTTCGACTCCTGAGGTCTCTCAAAGTCTGAGAACAGTTGCATACGGAGGTTTGTTAACTAATGGAACAGTGAAATGGATTCGTCCGCCTCGTTTCCCATTTTCACCTTATTACGGGTGGTGGAAGATATGAATGGCTGACCCTTGAACTCTTATCTCTCCCCAAGGGATCCCCCTTAATGACTACTCGTGCAACTGCCTTCTTCTCCTTTCGGAAAAGCAACCTGCCGATATCCGGTCCACTAGTATAGAAGTTGCATGGCCGGTTATGGCCGGATTAGGCCGGTCAGAGGGTTAAGAGGAGAGGGGAGCATTTTCTCTGATTTCTTTTGTTTCCGATAACGGGGCACCTTTTGTTAGATTATATCCCTCCTCAGAATGGTGAGCTTCCCGTATGTATGTATAGGTTTGTGCCCATATTATGAAGACATAGATGCCCACCAGAAAGAGTGTGGCACTGTCACAATGATGAAACTTGTGCCGTAAGTTTAATTTTTCCGAGTGTACTAAAATGCCAAACAGGCTTTAAGGGTATTCTTAACATGCCATATAATCATACATAATGCGTGATGTTGACCTTAAGCCATGGAAGAATCCAGCGACTTTGAAGGGGAATATTATCTCTAACTCGCAGTCAGAGTCATAAAAATTTCATTGTCCTAGCCGAACATTTCGTAAAGTGAAACTGAATTTTTGAACCTCAGTTAATTAGAATTAAATCCTAACTTATGATATTTAAAAAAAAATACGTTTTTCAATTTTATTTAATGTTAGCACTGAAAAGATGAAGAATGTATTGAATAAAATGTAATAAGTATAACGTTACATTTTGACGTGAATTATCGTTCCTTTTATCATCTTCAAAAAAATTGAATAACAAAAATTTATGTTTTCAATGTTTTGCACCACACAGAAATTGATTTCTTCCTTGTTTGTGTACCTGAGGAAACATAAGAAGCCGTTTTTATCTAGACCAAGCGTGTTAAGATTTTAGCTGAATGATTTTTGTTCCCAGATATTTTTGTTATCTCTCTGACTGAATCGGAATTTAACTAGAGAAACTGGCAACAAGAAAAAAACGAATCTTGCTTTGGATTTGAGAGTGATACCGGAATGGTGTCAATTTACTTGACGTCATTGTTACATCACTGCGCATGTCATCTGAAATCGAACTCCACGCTATCTTATGCATGCTGTAACGACACGTTTTCTTAACTCCTGCAAGTTACGAAATGAATTCCGAAATAGAATTGGCGTTGCTCATTTAATAAGTATCAACTGACCATGGATTGATTCTATTTTATTAGTTGTATAGCTCGGTGTTCAGTAGACTGCAATATTAGAAATCTCAGAGGTTTATTTTTACGCCAGAACGCAAAATGTTGTAGCATTCGTACCTCCTACGAATTAGAAGACAAGATATGTGAGCTTTCATATTTTATCTTATGTTCTGATAGAAACAATGAAAACAAAATAGAGAGACACAACTTAAAATCTTCAAATATTTGTCATGCAAAATTAAACTACCGTTGCATTTAAAATAGATGACTACACGCCATTCTTAATGAAGATAGTTGAAAAATTCAGTATGCACAAATTTCAAGAAAATACTTTATCATGACTTCAATCATCGGTAAAACATTAATCGATTTTTCGTTGATGGTTTTATTTATTTTGTTTATAAATATAATGCAAGTTGGAAGGAACATTAAGACGATATCCTTTTTCTTATTTGGATTTTTTTTATTCCATGCCTAGCTTTCTCAAAGTTTAACTGAATGAAATGGCAGGCTGCCAAAAATGGAATGAATTAACGTACCCCAAAAATAACGCAAAGTAACATAATCAAAGATTTCAAATAACCGTCTTTGTGGCCGTGGTCAAAGACAGAAGTTAATGATCTCTTATAGAAAACTATTATTAATTACTTTCCTATAAAAGTAATTATAACATTGTTCGAAATTTGGTACAAGAAGGCTACATGTTTTAATTGTTTTTCTAGAGACAAGTATGATATATGGGGATACTTAAATGAATAATTGATATTTTGTATTTGTTCGAAACTTGTTAAATAGTAGTTGTTATACTTCTTTCAGCTTATCCTTTAAAAGACTCCTTTAAATTTATAATGTGCCATTTGCTCGCCTCAAATTATCGTCCGCCTTTAATTCATTTAAAATTCTTTCCACTGCTATTGTGAACATTTTTTGAATCTGAGAAAAGGATTCATTAAATATGTTAATGGATAAAAACTTAAATTTTTGTAGAGAAAAATGAAATATATTTGGCGACAAACCATATAAATTTTTCTCGAAAATGCCAATAGCTGTAAGTAAATATTATATTCTTGAAATATGCAATACTGAGGTTAAAGAATTACAGGCAGATATACTTAACTCAGTTTCACAGCTGAGACCTTAAATTTAGTTCCATAGCTTAGATAATACAGTGTGATAATAAAAAAACTTTGCCGATATATGACCCCCTAGTGAGCATTCCATTATAGGAAAGGAACAAAATTTTGAATGCAGGTATTATACAATATGCCCGCAGGAAACATTAGTTCAGCTCTCATAGTTACGGTTACAGTGAAAAAATTTCGAAATTTTCCAATGGCAACACTTATTTTTTCACGGAAACGTGATCCTAGAAGTGAAAATTCAAAATGGCATTGGAACAATATTTTTAGGGCAAAAAACGGTGGCTCTAGGCAGATACCAAAAAGGTTTTATAACTACTATTTACTATTGATTATTTTCGTTTTTTTCCTCTCCTCTGCGTAAAGCTACCATTTTTCGCTCTAAAAATATCGTTCCAATTCCATTTTAAGTTTTTTACTTCTAGGGTCACGATCTGTGAAAAAAAGTAAAAGGTGTTTCCATTGGAAAATTTCGAAATTCTTTCACTATAACCTTAACTCTGAGAGCTGTACTTTTATTTTGCATATCATGCTTGAACGCATACCGTATAATACCTGCATTCAAAATTTTATTCCACTCCCTATAACAGTATGCTCGCTGGGGGCTCATATATGGGCAAAGTTTTTTAAAATCACCCTCTAAATTGAGTCACAATGATATTCAAAACTATGGAAACATAAAGCAATAGCAGAAAAATATGAAAACTTAACTAAAACAGAAAGCGGTAAAAAAGTACCTATGAGTTTAATTTTTCTGCTTCACCTGCAATATATTTAACTACAATTTTTAAAAATCATAATTCATTTAGCTGCTAATATAAAGAATATAATAAAAGAACGTAGAAGAAGTTTTTAGAATTTAACTAAAAATTTCTTTGAAAATTTATAAAAAGTTATCCCCATTAAAAGCACCTAAATAAAAGATTTATCGAAAGTTTATTTCAATCAACAACAGCTTAACTCATTCACCGTCGAAATCATTATTCGTCTACAGTTAAGGAATAATGATACATTCCGGTACTAATAACAAGAAGTGAATAAACAAATGTATAAAAAACTTTTAGCACTACAAATTTCTACGAGAATTCACAGCAAATTTTTCCCGAAATAAAATATTTCTCGGAAATTTATTTTAATTCGACTTATTTTTTTTCGACTTTATTCCAGCACTTTCGAAATCACTTTCTTCTATAGTTAATGAATCATAATCCCTTCCCCTTACTATCACCAAAAACGGAATGAACGAATGTCGAAGAAACTTCTAAAATAAAAAGATAAAATTCTGCATCAATTCGCAACATCTGATTTCCAACGAAAAATAAAGAAATAAAGCATCGCTAAAAAATCTGCTTTAATTCGCAACTGCTTAACTACACACCATCGAAATAATAACTCGTCTACAGTTAATAAATCATAATCAACTAGCTCAATCAACAAAATGTGGAAGATACTTCTAAAAGTTTAATTTAAAAATTCTGCTTAAATTCGCAACAAATGTTTCGCCAAATAAAAGACTTCTGGGAAATTTATTCCTTATTGCTTAGCTCGAAATCACTGTACAATCATATTCTGCTAGAGAAGCAAATAAGTGTACTTTATAAAAATAATCTAATCAGGAGCGGCGTTTAGTCCCTCATTGTCCTCCCCGAGGTGCAGCCGGCATTCAATTACTACAAGACCAGCTTAACTACTGGGCGAAAGTTTTCCCTTTCAAATCCCCTTTCAAGACAGAATGTCTTAATTCTGCGCTATAAATCAGCCACTCGCTGCGTTTCTGACAATTAGTCGGCTCTTTCAGGGCTTATTTTGCGGAACGGGCCGGCTATTCAGGCAACCTCCTCTGAGGGGGATGTTTCCGTGTAAAATGTCGTTGGCGAATTGGGCGGCCTGTCTTCAGCAGCCGTCATCTTAGCATAAAGACCGCAGCTGCTGGAAAACGACGGACCCATTAAATTGGATCAGGTTCTCTCTTCTGGTGCGTTAATTTTGTTTGCTGTGCGAAGGAACACGCACAAAAGGATGGGAAATATCACGGATTCTTGGTGCGTGATTTAATTGGGCATGAGATGTGCTTCGTGGATTCTTAATAACGCAAAGATGGAAATTATTGGAGAAAATAAGGAAATATTAATTTTTGCTCCCATGCTTTTGGGTGGAAGAACTGTGTAAAGAACTTAATGTTATCACGGTAGAAATCTATGAATACAGCCAAGCCTCGTTCAGAAATGCCTCCGAATTGCGAACAATTCAATTGACGAACAATATTTGCACCACAAAATATCTGGGATGGCATTAACAAGGAAAATAATTCATTTAATAAAGTTTCAATGAATGGGTCCCAAACACACAAGCTGTTTAAAAGCTATTACATTAACACGCCACAGAAATGAAATGCAACTGGGATGAAAAGATGTTTACTCGTTCAACACAGTTTCCAATTTTACAGAGTTTTATTTAACTTAAAATGCTTCATATGTGTTAAGATGGTATTTTAATGTCTTAGATAAAAATGGCATACATATGCTGATAAAACAAATGGATTTTTCTTCAAAATATAAATATATCATTTGTTTTCTAAATGCTGAATTCTTGTAGCATGCGATATCGAATTAAAAAGTGTGTTGACAGATAAACTCAACTCAGTTACAGCTGCAAACTCAGAATTTAGTTTTAGTTCAAAAACCTAGAAAATAAATTTCATCAAAAAATTCATAAAAATCTATGGTAATTTGAAATAACAAAAGAAAAAAAAAGAAAGTCTACCTAAGAGAAGTAGAAAGTGAAAAAATAATCTTTAATATTTTCTGCTTGAGCTATAATACATTCACATGCATTAAATAAATTACAATCCACACTACCACTAATACCAAAACCAGAATAAAAGAGTGCAGAAGAATCTTTTAGAGCTTAAAGAAAAATTTCTGCTCGAACTCCCAAAAAATGCTGCCTAGTGAAAACCTAAATAAAAAATTTCTCGGAAATTTACTTCAATTCACAACAGCTTAACACGAAATCACTGTGCAATCATATTCTGCCAGAGAAGCAAATAAGTGTACTTTATAAAAATAATCTAATCAGGAGCGGCGTTTAGTCCCTCATTGTCCTCCCCGAGTGCAGCCAGCATTCAATTACTACAAGACCAGCTTAACTACTGGGCGAAAGTTTTCCCTTTCAAATCCCCTTTCAAGACAGAATGTCTTAATTCTGCGCTATAAATCAGCCACTCGCTGCGTTTCTGACAATTAGTCGGCTCTTTCAGGGCTTATTTTGCGGAACGGGCCGGCTATTCAGGCAACCTCCTTTGAGGGGGATGTTTCCGTGCAAAATGTCGTTGGCGAGTTGGGCGGCCTGTCTTCAGCAGCCGTCATCTTAGCATAAAGACCGCAGCTGCTGGAAAACGACAGGCCCATTAAATTGGATCAGGTTCTCTCTTCTGGTGCGTTAATTTTGTTTTCTGTGCGAAGGAACACACACAAAAGGATGGGAAATATCATGAATTCTTGGTGCGTGATTTAATTGGGTATGAGGTGTCCTTCGAAGATCTTTAATAACGCGAAGGAGGAAATGACTGGATGATATAAGGAATTATTAATTTTTCTTGTCATATTTTTGGATGTAAGAACAGAGGTAAGAAGTTAAGTTATTATGTTAAAAGTTAAGGAATACGGTCATGTCTCGTTTGTATCACTCCTTGAATTGTGAACAATTCAATTGGTCCACAGGATGTTGCAACGGAAAACTTGCTTGGTGAAGTTAACGACCATAGTGATTTAGTTAATTATGAGTTGTGGTCAAAAAGTATGAGGCCTTGTAACCTATCTACAAGCTTAAAGTACGCCAGTGGAAATGCTTCGCAGATATTGATCTTGTACCCTCCCATGCATGCGTCGAAGATTTCTAACTCGTATCTCCTGTCACTTCTGTACAGTAGAGGTATAAACAAATGCATGTACTGTGTTGTCGTCGCAATTTTTATGGCAGAGAACGTTGAACAAAGAATCCACATTAAATTTTGTCAAAATCTTTGCGATAGCTGCGGTGAAGCTTAGAGAAAGCTGAAGAAAGTTTATAGCGAAGATTTTATGATCCTCGCAAGAGTTTATAAGTTGTTCAAACGTTTCTGACTATGAAACTGTTGAAAATGATGACATCTAAAGCATTCACAAATGTCATAACGTCCAAACTGTACGTTAATCTGTGCATGAAAATCGTTGAATCACCACTATTCGTGAGTTATTTGAAGAATGCAGCATAGGCTATGATTCATTTCAATCCACACTGACTGAAGATCTGGGTATGATGTGCGTCTGCCAAATTTATATAGATACTATTCTCTGCAAAACCTATAATAAGACAGGTTTTAATCTGCACCCAATATACTTGAATTATCTAAGATTCAGGAAAACCTTTGGAAAATTATCGTAACAGGGGATGAATCATTAGTTTCTGTCTAAGAATTAAGTAGATGGAACAGTCAAAGAGTTTGAGCGTAGCTTTCAACTCGAGTTTCTCTGACATAACAAATGAGAAGACAGCGCAGTGCAACAATTGCTTAAATCCCTACTGTACAGAAGCAGCGAGAGCTACGATCTTGTAACTTTCGGCATGGGATGTATCTGCCAAGTGTCTCCCCTCTGAGCGTTTTAGGGATGAGGGTGGGAACACAGTCCCGATACTTTTGGATCATACCTCGTATATTTAAAGACTGACTTATGAACACGAAAACTGAATAAAATATAATACATTAACATGATAGGAAGAAAATAAAATCTTCTTGTGTTTAAAATATGTTGAAATATTTAATTAAGTTTGAGTAATGTCCGCTTTCAAGCTATATGATAATTATTTTGGCAAGGACCTCGACATTTGGAAAGCCAGTCAGACTACGAGGGATGACATCTGAATCGGCATTCCTCTCTCCAAATCTTCAACCAGATTGGCAAGTGTATGTTTGACCTCACTTTTGTTAATATGTCCAAACACAAATACTTGGCGGATATTCGATGTCAGCTGTCTCAACCCAGAGTCTCTCTTGAGGCTTTGCCATCAGGGCATCGAGTCCCCAAATTTCATCTGATGAGTAAATAATTTAAAACTGTGAGCAGTTCCCTTTGCACGATGATCAGTTTTCAACCTGGGTATATTCAAGAAAAATGTCATAACAAAAAATTTTCTTGGGAAGATATCATCCTGATAAAGCGGTTGTAAGCCACAGTATAAACGTTTTCATTGAAAATGTCAATTGTGCTTTTTCAACTACTGTGCATTTAGTTTAGTTACATTCGCTGCTTTTCAGAACATCTGGACGCCATCTGAAATAATATACTAGGATGTGAAACCGCCGTTCAACTAGGTAGTTGCTGCTACCCGTAGTGGCATATAAATGGTGATCTGTCTGGTTAACGATCCCATCGCCGATCACACGACGCACCTCCTTCTGAGGGCTCTACACATGAGACACTGGTAATGATGCCAATTTCGCGTGGTTCTCAGCTCCCGTACTACCATCTGAGGCAACTACTACTCCAGTCAGGATGGGCATAGTAATTCCATAACTGCAGGGGATATCAAAAGAGACTGAAGGTTTTCATAATGAAATTTAAGCAAATCATGGATGTCCTTTACATTATTCTTGCCGGGGATTAACGAGTGAGACCATGATTTTTTTCGGTACACTATCTGATGTTAATAACCAGCGTCATCGGCAGATGGCGGTCCTGATTTAGAAACTGTCAATTATCAGAAAACTGTTGGAAATCACACAACAGTGACTCTATAAAAAGATTACTGAAAGGAGAACTGCATCCAATAAAGGCATCTTTAGAACCATTGTTGCAGGGTGCAGGCAATGCAAGTCGATACGTTAAAAACTTGCAAGAATTTGTGCCCACCCCTAATGTCTTAGATGATTTATCCAGAACAATCTAGTTCATCCAAGGCGGTGCAATGTATCATCAGACTGATCATAATTCAATTTTCTGTAGGAATATCTTTATACCCACTTCATTGCATTGAACTACAAGCTCGCTATTAACAAATGTATGGATTGGCTACCATATTAATTGGATCTCATTCTGTGCGATTTCCTTCTATGGGGATACTTCAGAGATAGTGTATATAAACAAAATATAACGATGCTGGCAGAAATGGAAATTAGATCATCAGCCATGAACGTAAGGATGATGAGCTTTTTGAGAACATTATCTTGTGATTTATAATACTTTATCAATGATTGTCAGCTTCTGGAGCTCAAGCACCACCTGTTCCTAAGATTTACTTACAAAGGAAATGTATTTATGCATTATTGAGAAAGGTTTTTAACTTAAAAATTTTTTATATATTTTTGTTTAATGAGAATAAATATTAATATTTCACAACTTTCGCTGCATCTAGGGCAGGGGTGAGGAACCTTTTTGCACTGAAATTCCTCATTAAATTTCGGCAGTCGGACGAAAGGACGCGCGAGCAGAATATTAAGGGTCATTGTTCTGTAATTATTATTATATTACAGACAAACATATACTTCAATGCAAATTGTAAATAACTGGTAAAGCCGCATAAGAAACTCAAGATGGCCGCAGGTAAACGCTACGCGTAGCAACCATTTGCAACCACAGACGTGTGTGATGGAAACTTCAAAGCAAGTACATAGTAGTGTTATTTAATTTTTGGACAAACAAGGTGTGAGATGATTTATGAAATTAGCCGTCGAATACAATTCATGCAAGGGGAGGCGTTCTTCAAACGAAGCACTCTGTTCAAAGCTTTTTCGACATGTTACAGAACCTTCGAATGGTTATTAAAAGCAAGCTGCCAGACAAATTGTGACGAGGTGTGATTTTGCATCAATATAACGCAAGGTGTCAGGCTGCCAAAGCGACAAAGGAAACTCTGAGTGCTTTGGATCACCTACCTTACCAGATCAAGGGTATCATGGATGGTAGGATGCTTTACATTTTGTCATAATATAGTTCAGGCTTATTATTCTAAGAATAAATTTATTCAAAAACAAAAGCTAAGAAAGATAAGTCTACAATTCTGAAATTCGGAAATACTGAAATTAGAAAGTTAAATTATAAAGTTAAAGTCGGAATTCCGAATATATAACCAAACCACAATCCCTCTCGTAAGAAAGTTTCTTGTAAAAGTTCATAAATGCTATAGTACTCAAAACAGACACGAAGTGTATGCGCTATCTCTATACAACAATAAACCGACTCCCTGTACGCCTTATAGTCTGCCGAGTGAAATAAAATCCCATCGTCCGATTCTTCGTACCCAAAAGGGATCTGTTTGCCTTCCCAATTCGGAAATACCGAATTTAGAAAGATATATTATAACGTTAAAGTCGGAATTCCGGGTACATATCCAGACTACAATCACTCTCGTGAGAAAGTTTCTTGTAAAAGTTCATAAATGCTATAGTACTCAAAACAGACGCGATGTATATGCGCTATCTCTGTACGACAATAAACCGACTCCTTATATGCCTTGTAGTCTGCCGAGAGAAATAAAATCTCATCGTCCGATTCTTCGTACCCAAAAGGGATCTGTTTGCCTTCCCAATCTCGGCCCCGAGATTTAAAGCAACCTGTCTGTTTATCCGTGTTCCAATCCGTCTCCCAAAACAAACATTTTCCCGGAAAAGCGCTCCGGGAGACGGATGTATCACGTGCGCGATTTATCAGCTCCCCGGAAAGATTCCCCTCCCCTCTTGAAATATGCCGTTTTGATAGCGAGTTTCTAAGTTGGAACATATTTTTCGTTGAAGTATATACAACCCTTTCTTCGAGATTGGAAAGCCTGCTTTTGAGTGGTGCCGTCTATTTCATAAAGTGGACTGGGATCTATGGAAGTGGTTTGAAATATGCGAGTAATATCTTGGATATCTGCGAAGTGTAACTCAGAAAGATCATTTCGTTTTTACTTTTCGCGAAAAGAAAATATTGCAATCGCCAGAAACTTCTAACTAAAGATTTTAAGAAGTATCGATGTTGAGACCTCCCAAAATCCGAAAAAGTCTTTTGAATTATGTCTGTGTAACGTCTTGCAGTTAGGCGTAACATTCTCAGCTAAGTTAAATTTAGCATAATTTATTGATAATTCTTCTAGAGTAAATATTGAGTTATAAACAAATATCAACTTTCTAGATTAGTAATAATATAATAAAGTAAGCCCCAAAGCGGGTGTCCATTCACTGGTAAAAGAATCTGCGAGTTTCGCTAAATTGTCCAAATCGGACCTCCGTGGAAAACGACCACCAGTTTGGCTGTCGGGATCTCATCTCCTCTTTAGTTATTCAGTCCCGACCTTATATCGCAACAGAGAAGAAAAAACCCCTTGCGTTCTCACGGGAACACACTTGTCTGCACAAAAGCCACCTGTTCAGGAATGTTGCCTAATTCCGTGCAATAGGTTGATGAAAGTTCTGCACCGCGCACCAAAGTTCTGTAAGGAAAGGCAGTAGCCCGTCAATAGAGGGGGTGATGGTTCCAGGTGCTTGAAGAAACCTTCAGCATGAAAGGTAAGGGCAGGTGTCCATTGTTCAGATGAATCTCAAAGTGACCAAGGCCCTAGGAACGCACACACCCAGTCTTAAATCAGTGTCAGCTGTCGGAGGAGGGCATACGTACATCTGCCTGTAAACTCGATAACTCAACAATGTAACATGCTACACTCATGAAATTTGGTATGTGGTCTTACAACCAGAATTTTAGACCTTCTCCAGAGTTTGGACTAAATCTTTGAAAGTGAAGTCTGTCTACCGGTTTGTCCGTTCGTGTGCGTGTGAACACGATAACTCAAGGAAAAAAGGAAATAGATGGTTGAAATTCGACATGCGTCCTTATCAAAAGAATCGCAAGTCTGCTTCAATGTTTGGCCCAAATCCATCACTACGTATCTTTGTATATGTGAACTCGCTAACTTAAAGACACAATCAGAAAAATAAGTGAAACTTGGTTTTTAGTCTCAATACAAGATTGTACATTGGAGTGAAATTTCGTTCAGTCAGTCAAAGGGAGGATATTCCAAATGCATATTAGATTGGCTTCACTATGCTAGGTGGTTCAGAATTCAGCGTGAAAACTGTAAGTGGAAGTAGGGAACATAAGAACAAGACAAAACAACATAAATATCACGGCTTTTAAGTTTAACACCAAACCACACCACACCGCCGTCTTTAGAGGTCATGTGGCTCCTATCCGGTTCAGTATAGATGTAGGTGGACATTATTGAATTTCCAAAAAAAATCCATAAGAAAGGCGCATTTCGGGTCCGATCCGTAGATTTTTCGTGAAAACGTCAGGATAAAATCATAAAACAAGTGTTTCTTATTAATATGTAATTTAATTATCAATCTCTAATACAATATTTACACAGAGTAGTATAATGGTTACATAATAGATAAATCACAAGCTACCACAGACCCTTGCTACATGCGATAAACTTGTGATTTATCTATTCTGTAACCATTATACCGTAAATATTGTATTAAAGAGATTGATAATTAAATTACCTATTAATACGAAACACTTGCTTTATGATTTTATCCCCACGTTTTCACGAAAAATCTAAGACGCGGATCCGAACTGCGCCTTTCTTATGTTTCATTTAGAGTAGCCTTTGATGGCGTCATCTGTTGACAGTATCTAGAACTACATTTCGCGTATGCACAGTAAAATATTATTTGCTACAAATGCTCATATTTCCTGTAACATTCAAATTTTTGAATTCAAATTTTAATATAATGCTTCTTTTACGTATTGTCAAGTATTCCCTAAGTTTCGTACAACTGCATTTTATAATCAAACTACATGCGGAGTTTGAAATTTTCAATTTAATGCCGATTTTTATTTATATTTTGATAAATATTTTTATTGTGTCACTTTGGGTCCTAGTAATACTTCTCAAGCTCTTTAAAATGACACCAGAATCAACCTCCTAGCTAAACGCGTTTCCACGCTACACATATTTATAACCTTACATAAAGCTAATTCATAAGAATCACGCGCATGCGCCTATACTGGTATGATGACATCACAGGCAAAACAAATACTATGCGACAAATTCTTGTAGATATGATCCATCCATTTTGGGGTCAACCATTCTTTTCGCATTATTAGTCTCATAGTTCTTAGCGATTCAAATCTGACGGTATTTTGTCACACAAGAAAGTCGACCGACAATAACAGTAACGAGCGGAAAGACGTTTTCACGTCGAAACAACATACAGAAGGATGGCAAACGAAAAAATTACAAAGCTGATGTTTACACATAGAATTGACAACAAATAAAGGAATATACACAGTGTCTTGATTCTCACGGTGTGAATGAAAGGAATAATGATGAATGAAAATGATGACGAACAACATGAAAAAGCTTACATCAAATGCACAGGTTGTTGAGTAGCGTAGTAAAGATGGGGAACCATTGCGTGTTGAGTGTCGAATGCAAGGATTAGGGAGATTACTATTAAAGAATTATGGGAGTTCAGTGTATGGAATGCAAGACAAGTTACAGTTATTTTTCAAAGACAGTTGATTAATTATTCCAGTCGGATTATGTTTTCATTGCCTATTATGAATTTAATCATGTTTATTACTTTTTTCCTTGAAAT
>BGPR01000769.1:404267-416804 GCA_013235015.1 Araneus ventricosus
CCACCTCGACTTCTAATGTTTTGAGTCTGGAGACTCAATTCATTCATTTGAATTTCCTTAAGTTGACACTGATGACAATCTGGACCTAGAGGACCTCGATGATGAATGTGCATCATTTGCAGTGAACAAGGAAAAACGGAATTGGGATTCCAATGTTTTATGTGCAAGCTCTGGCCTCATTCCACCTGTACTGCCTGGGACAAAATACAAACCCATGGCAATGAGATTTTTGTAATCGATTTCATTTCTTTAGATTTGAACTTAAAATTTCGTTTTCATTTGTTTTATGCAGTTTCTTTAGTTTGATATTATGTTTTTCTCATGTTATGTGCAAGTTTTTATGATCAAGATGTGATCTCAACAGTTTTAAATATTTTTTGATAGCAAATGGATGTTGAATTAAATTATTATCTCAGTTCGTCATCTTACCCGACACCGTTCGTCATCTTATCCGCACAGTCGGGTAAGATGACGAAAATGATTTTTTTTTTCTAAAATGAATTTTTGGGATCTCAAATTTGAAAATAAAAATTTTTAAAAAATTCACTTTAAAATAAAGACTTGAAGAAGTTTTGCCGAAAAAAATAATCCTCCAGCAACGAATATTGAGATCAGAAAAATACCCAAAGCTTAAGGTCGCCATCTTACCTGAATTTCCCCTATTTAAGATGGATCACCAATGCAATTGTTGAAACCTATAAAGATCTACACTATTAAACTTCGACGCGTATGTATGTATGTATGTATGTGAGGCTATCTTCTCACTAACCGCTGAACGGAGAAGCTCGCGGAAAGTACCACAAGATGGGGAATAATCTAAGGAATCCATTTTGGCCATTTAAATTCTGAAATTTTAATTAGTAAAAAAGTATTAATTAAAAACTAATTTGCAACAATACTTTCCGTTGTTGCAGCGCGATTCAAATCGTTTTTATTGTTTAAAAAATATTTAATTGCGTGTTTCTCTTTCGTTGTTGAAAGTAGCAACAATACAATATGGATCCCTCAACAATGCAATATGGATGGCGTTGTGTGCTGGTTTTGGTAATTGATACAAATAAAGAGAGAAATCAATATCGTTCAAATAGGGTTTTTACTAAAAAAATTTTTTTCCTTGAGATTTAACTTTGAGATTTCATGTATGTAGTGCATCTTGCTTCATCTGTTTTTAAACTGGACGCTGGAATATGAAAAAATATGTATCCCCAGCAACACTGGTTTATCTAAGCGTTTGTGACTCATGACCTCACTTCTTCTCTCCGCCAGGGAATAACGCATTATTCGAGATAGCCCGTGCAACGCCGGGCCATGCAGCTAGTAATGTTCTAATTTTTGTCATAAGAATGAAGAATTTTCTTTTTCTGGTTTTTAAATGAAGAATTGGAAAGTTAAAAAAGTGTCCTACAACTGATGTTTTGGTATCGACGATTGCTTGTTGAGCGAAAAAGAAGACGCATGGCATCAGATAACTTCTTGATGAAAAACCTATTCCATAACATTTCTTGGAATATTTCTAATTTTCCATGAAGCAATTACGAATACAAACCGATATTAACAATAAGAATACCTAAAATTCATAGAATGCAAAGCAGAAAAAGTGAAAACAAAAAAAGATTTTTTATAATAATTTTTTGTCACGATTTTCCATCATTTATGTATTAAGATGGCTCCCTTGTTGGCCAGTGGCATAACAACAGAGGAGAATAAGGGAACCAAAGATGTCGCGGCCAGCAATCTTGAAGGAGGCAGTGAAAAGAAAATGTTAGCGTAGGAATTTTATGTAGTAGGCAAAAACTGATATTAAATCAAACACTGATGAAAATCAATTTTCCTCGCGTTATCAAGCAAATATGCCGTAAGAAGAGTTTATTAAAATGTTAATGTAAATGCCAATAAAAGAGTTTATTAAAATGTTGATGCGTGGTATAATTTTGGAAAAGCTTGTCAAAAGAAAAAATCTTCATTTAAAATTTAGTCTCTATTAACCGTGTTTTCGTTTATACGAAATAAATAGGATTCCTACCAACTCGGATAACTGAGTTTCTAATGTGCTTCATATACGGTGAAGTAAAAACGAATACCTCATGCTTCCCATCTTTAACAGAATAGGGAACTTCTCAAAGAAACTGCTCCACAGCGTACTGATAAAGCTACGATTTCAGGAAGATCACGGGGAAAAGCCAGCTACGTCATTTCAAGCCCTCCTTACGTCATAGCCAGTGACGTCATGAACGTCAGGGGAAGCATTCGAACAAAGTGAGCAAAAGCAATTTCTGGTGGACTTCTGCTTTTATTTGCTGTTGTCCGAATTAAATAGATAAAGAATATTTTCAGAGAACTCGTTTAAGGGCTATAGTTCCTACCCTTACAGGAAAATATAATTTGTTGTATATTTGTTAATTTTATGTAGAGGAAGGTTGGCGAATTTGGACCTCCTGGATATTTTTTAAAGTACAGTGATAGAAAATAAATTTAATGAAGGCCAAATAGTAGAATTTTTTGCAGGTAATTTATCTTCAGAACAATGTAATCGATTTTTTATTAAATGTGCTTTAAATTAGGAAAAAAAACTTAACTTAAAAATTGTGTCATCGGTCCAATTTCTAATTTGACCATCAATTTCTTTAAGCACAATTAAACCAGAAGTATTTTTTGATTCTCAACCTGTCATTGGTAAACAATGTTTGAACCCAAGTATGGCATTTTATGCACTGTATCACTTCTTATCCCTTTGTGCGTATCATGCAGATGATACGCACTCTTAGGTTTTGTTCTTTTTATCCAAGATTTGATGGCTTTAGTGTCCTTTACTTTTTTTTTTTTTTTTTTGCTTTTTCCACTTACAAATTATGAGGACTTGTAGTGGTGATAACAACTTCCTGAGCTATCCCTGTAGTTGAAGATAATAATCCCCATGTTTTAAACAGTCCAACTGAGGCAACTATTCGTGGTCCAACCTAGGCAATTTTTGGACCAAAAAAATCCCCCAATCATACCTTTGAACTATTTTAATAAAATTATTATTGAAAATTGTAACCAAACAAGTTTTGTATATGTAAAGACATAGTAACATATTATTTTCCTACTTACCTTAGAACAGCGTATGGACTTTCTGTCTTCTGTTAAAATAATCGGTTGCTGGTGCCTAAATCTAAACACTTGTTCTCTAACTGTAACCTCGTAGGGCTTTCTCTTAAAAAGGATTTCATACACCCCATTTACATCGTTACAACATGATTTTCCTATTTTACTTCCCAAATATTTAATAGAATTGAAGTTATGATGCATGTCTAATCTGGGTGTCAATCCAAATTCAGTGGCTCTCTCCTATTTAGAAAGTTAAACTTTTGTGTAGAAATGCCGTTTGATTAGAATTAACGAATGATAATCAGATTAGCTGCTGATCAAACCAGGGCAAATTGTAAGTGAAATGAATTTTACATTCATCATGCAAAAAGATATTCTTAAGGAATTATTTTTTGCCCAAAGATTTCAAAATGAATTTTGCATTTCATAATGAAAAATGAAATTCTAGAAATGAATAATAGTGGAAAATAGGTTAACTGTGGCTAGCATAAGCATAATTCAATTGTCGTCTTATAAAGTGCTCGGTTACAGTCAGGGTGAATATTAATGTTTAATTTCAAACAGTATAGGAACGCAACAGTGACTTGCAATTGCTATAAATACCCAAATGCTAAATTAAATACTTGTAAGGTAACGTTTGAACACAATATATAGTCATTTTCTCCAAGTGTTTCTTTTCTTATTTTTTTATTTTATTAATATTATATTTTAGCAGTTCTTTAGACATTCGTTTTCCTATGTTCCAATGCATTTACTATTGTCAAATATTATTTATCTATATTTATTTATTATTCAACAAGAGCTACTGCTCATGCACCATAGATGTATAACACTATACTTACAGAATTAAGTATACCAAACAATTCAACCCATGTACGAAACAATTCCTTTTCAAAAAAGAAATTGAAATAAAAGTAGGAAACAAAATTTAGAAGTAATGCTAAAAAAGAAGAATAACAAAAAGTAATTAAAAGAAATAAATAAGAGGGAGTAGAAAGGAAACTTCAAACCGAATTTCACCAAGAATTGAAAGACAAAATTTCAATAATTAAAGAATCAATATTTTACAAAAGTATACAAGAATATAAAGCCTATAAAGCTTAAAAAGAGAGGGAAAGGAAATACTTACATATAAATCAATAGAGAAAAAATAATAAAATTTAAAAGATGGAAAAATATGTAAAAAATCAAGGGAGGAAGCCGGAAACAATAATAATGAGACAAATTTATAATAATAATAATATTGAGCAAAACATTTTTACATTAGATGCATAAGTTTTCTTAAGAGTAGAAATAATATTATACATTACAAGTGTGAGCAAATTCTGTAGAAGATAAAAAAGAGGACTTTGTTTTAGAAATGTATGGAAGAGGAATGGAAAAATATTGTCAAGTATTTAACAAATTTTACAAATTCAAATTCTACAAACGTGACAAAGACAGAAAAAAAATTCTTATAATTTTACTTTTCAAACGTAAGAATTTTTTTAAGGCCTCATTTTTTTTTTTTTTTTTTTTTTTGACTTTTTCCAAATAGGTTTTTGCGTAAATTTCCTTGGAGAAGATAGTAAGGAGTTTTTTTTTTATAATTCGTCTACTTTATGTGTATTTAATTTTTTAAATATCTAGCAACTGACTAATGATTTTAGAAAAAAAACTTATGGTGAATCTTACGAAAGTCTTGTGCCTGTTAAATATTTCTCTACTGCAATTTTTTATGAAAATATTTTAATAGAAATTTAAAACAGATTTCAGAATTTAAAGTTCATGCGGCAATCTTTTGTTTCTATATTGAGATACTTTGTAAATGATTACCTTTTATATTAATGTTTTAATTTCAAACAACACAAAAGTCTATGAAAATAAACCTTGTCATATGAGACCATGGTTATACAGCAAGAATGATACTCGAACTAATACACTTTTTTCAAAAATGGTATATTACGCTACAAAAAAGACATTTGATCCTTATATACAGGGTGTACCGAAAGGCCGTTTACAAACTTTGAAGATATGTCAGGTAAACGGAAACAAGCCATTTTACAATAGAATATAGGGTCGATGCACTCGATAAAATGTAAACCGCAGACTTTATGGAATACAAATTCGCAAGATAACAACAACGTAGTGGCATGAATAACAACATTGCAAGTCGTTAGCAGCATGACACATACCATAATACCACCTAGGAAGCAGTATCAACAACAAACTTTTGGAGTTCTTACAGTAAGTGTTAAAAGCAATTGGCGTACTAATCGATACAAGCTTTGTATGTTGTTCGCATACACCAAATCAATATTTAAATAATGAAAATATCTGCTTTAAAATATTATCTTTTTAACTCTTGCATTATTATAGTCTACAATTATTTGTGCGAAAGAATGAATGCATTGTTATATTATTCTTGACTATGTTTCTGTTTGTATCTTCTCCATCTCTCTTAAATTTTACAAATCATAATTTAAATATTGAAAATATATTTGTTAAAATATTATCTTTTACCAATTACATTATTATATTCTAGGATTATCATTCTAGCAGAATGAAAATATTGTGATATTATTCTTAAACCAATTATAATTTATCGTTTTCATCTATCTGAGATACATCAAATCACAATTTCATAATATAAATAGACTGTTTAGAATATTATCTATTTACAAAATGCATTACTATCGTCTGTAATAAACTTTTCGGTGGTATGAATATATTGCATTATTATCCTCCCCCCTCCGTCATTGTACTTTTAAGGTCTGCGGCTTATGAGATGCACAAAATCAAAATTTAAATAATGAAAACAAAAGTGGCAAAATATTTTTTACCAATCGCATTATCGTCTGCATTTATCTTTGAGACGAAAGCTATAAAAAAACGTTTTACAAAAAACATTCTAAATACCGAACACAAAAAAAAGCACTTATAGCCATCCTGCGATATATTTTTCTTTGCAAACAATTTTTTTCTTGGCCAGAAAAAAAGTATCTACAACTTCTCGCTTCCCGAAATGAGTTGCATCTTTACATAAATAGCATCGAATGCTGATTCGGAACAGTTGCTATGGTAACGACTAGGGTAATATTCCGAGGAGATCTACGTGCGAGGGCTTTTCTTAGATGAAAAATGGAAGATAAGAGAGAAATGCTTTTCGTTCGAAAAAGGGTGGAGGATTTGTGTAAATATTTGATAGAAAACTGGATGACAAATACCAGAATATGTTTCCACATTTTGAACTTTGTGTATTATAAATCGAATATTCTGTTTTCTTTGGAAACTTCGCCATTGAAGGCAAACGTGGATCGCTTTATTTTGGATGCAATTTCTCTTTGATGTTAATGGAGTTTAAATGTTGCCTCTGACATTTGTGAAGATTCTGTGATGTTAAATTTTATTTTCCTACACAGCTTGAAACTAATATTTTTTCTATGCTTTTAAAGGAAATTGAGAAGCTTCCCTTTTAGATTTTTTTTTTAGAAAAACGCAGCACATTCCAAAATCCCTGATGAATATTCAGGCGTAGAAAATGTTCGCGTAAACTTTATCATTAAGTTTTTGTAATCCCTGGAAATTTAAATCTGAAGTCGTCGAAAGTTTATCACCTACTTAAAATGACCATATTTTGTTGGCTTAAAAATTAAGAATTAGTCTTCAAAATAAAACTAAGCGCTAAAATGATGCATTTATCAATTATTTACCCATTTTATGATGCAAATATTTTAGCAGCTTAACTTGTGCAGTCGATACATTCAAGAGAAGTAATTTTGTGAAAGAGGAATCCAACATTCCAATCAACATTGTACTGTCATTTTCCCAAAATATAAGTAATTTAATTCAGATTTAAACAGAGGTTAAATTCCACCAACAGCCACGCCATTCTTTTACAACAAAAGCCTGAATATAAAAGAACAATGCAATGCTTACTAGAATATAATATTTATTGTCCAAGAGTATATTTATGCGTTTCTGACACGAAAAGTGCAAGTGTTTTGCTTTCAGCTACAGTTCGAAGTACCGTATGAACTTTATTCGAGAGAAAGAATGAAAATACCCAATATGCGTGGATCAGAAAAAAATTCAACACTTGCTTTAGATTAACTATTTATTAATAAAAATAAATAGTTAACTATTCGTTTATTACTTATTTATTAAACAAAATTATTGATAAAATATTTGTTATCAAAATGAACGCTTTTATTCTTGTATTAAAAGTAGAAAAATGTTTTAATTATAATTCTAAAAATGAAAAAATGCAATATGCACTATTTAATTTAACTGGAACAAAATTTAACACAGTCATATATTAGCACAAGTAGGAGCTAACGCCGCAAAACTTATTTTAAAATTCAAATTAGCTTTTTATTTATGTAATGTTAAATGCTAAATTAGGGCGTTTTTGCATATTTTTGAGAATTTTCTGCATATATTCTCATCTGCGAACCGTAATTTTTACGTCATTGTAAAATCCAGAATATTCCCAATCTAATAAGAGTAATTTGAAATTGAAGTGTAATTTTTCTGATTTTTGACAATTTTTTTTCAAGTTTTAGGAGACGTCTTTCTTCTGCAAACGATTCACGCGCGCGAGACGAAATATTATGTTTCAGTGTTTTAATTTATTAAACATCGGAAAAATAGTTCTCGATATTTCTCTTTTTTTGTCTTTTGATGTTTTATTTTGCAACATATATTTTTGGCAGCATTTTGCTCGTTCTAAAGACTTTTTAGTTTATATTTTAATCAGGGTAAATTCCGTATAATAAAATTGCATATTGTAAAGTTCTATTAGTTATTGTACGGAGTATTGTTTAAAAGTTTAAAAGAAATGTTCTATTTCCAAAATTCTCGCATTTTCATTCAAAAGATAAAGGTAAGAAAATGACTAGATTTGATAGTTTTAATTCCACAAGAAAGGATACAGATGAGATTTACATTTGTTCGGAAAGCTAGTGACAATATTTGTAGTAAAAGAAACAGAGAGGGGCATATGATAAAATTTGGATCCCGAGCAACGCCGGGGTATCAGCTAATGCATTATAACTATGATGATTGCTTAAGGATTTTTTCTCTTGTGATAATCATTGTGGTTTGATTTTCTTATACTGTTTTCTACTATTCACGCTTTTATGATTTTGTTTTAATCTCCAGATATTTGATAAAAAATATTTTCGACTTTGCAGTACACTAATAAAAACGTGTTTAAATAAATATTTTTAGTAGCGATTATTTTGTATTTTTTAGTCTTAAATATATTTCATGATTCATTATCATAATTTTTATGGAGAATTATAATTATTTTTTTCTCAAATTCACTATAAGATGGCACTTCTTCATGTGAAATTAAAATTTAATTTAAACCAATAAATTAACTTACAATTGCATTCTGATAACAATAAAATATTGTATCGTCATCAGAAACGCATATCTATACAAAACTTCCGATGTTAGTGTATCTAGACGTGCGTGGAAAAGGGATACAAAATCAGATTTTCTCAAACAATATAGATGAACCCTACAAACATGAAAGAATTTGAATTAAATAAAAGCATATTAAAATAATTCACTACATGCATGCATTAAATTATTTTTAAAAATATGTAAATATATACATTAACTGTATACCAAAGCAGGAAATTTTAAAACTGAGATGAAGATTCTGTGTAATGCTCTAATTATAAAATGGAGCAGTTTATCCAAGGGTGGTTGTTGCGCCAAAACAAAAAAAACCAAACCAAACCAATATTTATGCAAATAAAATGAATCGCCTTGAATAATAAATAGGTATGGGGCTTTGCTTGTCATTCGAAATATAAGAAATACAAGAAAACCTGAGATGCTTTGACAAAGACACATGGTTCGTTCAAGTGCAACACAGATAAAGCCTCTGTTGTCATGAATATTTGTCGTGCGGTCACTAGATGAAAATGTAAGCAAGCTGCCGATGCGACAAAACTGCGCAGAACGTGTGAATTTCCAGACTTCACTACACGTAGCAACCATTTGTAACAGCAGAGGTGTGTGATGGAAACTTACAAGGAGGTAAATCATAGCGTTATTTAATGTTTAGGCAAAGAATGTGTGACAGCAAATGAAATTAGCCGTCGAATGTAATTTTCGTTCATGGCGAAGCGTTTTTCAAACGAAGCACACACTCAAAGCTTTTACGGCATGTTACAGAACCTTCGAATGGTCATTAAAAGAAAGCTGCCAGATAAATCGTGACGAGGTGCGATTTTACATCAGTACAACGCAAGGTATCATACTGCCAAAGCAACAAAGAACACTCTTTTGGTGCTTTGGATCACCTACAGGAACATGTTGGATCACCTACCTTACAGTCCGAATCTATCGCCTTGGGATTACCACGTGCTTGGTCCGTCAAATAAGGCCTTGTAAGGTCAGCACTTCACCTATAAACAAGCTTGCATGATGCTTAGGAAGATTGGCTCCAACATCAATCTTCTTCCTTCTTCAAAGAAGGTATCGAAAAACTTGTACCACCTTGGATAACTTGCCTGAACAATGCAGGTGATTATCTGTAGGTTCTCTCGAAACCTCATTACTATGATTCTGGATTGCTTTAATGTTCGTTTCCCAATAAAATATCTATAATTTTTCAGACAGCAATCTATATTTCACCTGAACGACCTTTATACTTCATCATATGGAATTTAGTGCAAAATTAGACAGATTCACCATATTTTGGTGCAAAGATCATATTTAAAACTCACTCCTCAGGTTGTTATGTTTTTGAAATATGGCTTCATACGAACATGCAAAGGCAGATCGACAGACATTCATCCCATTGACGGATTTGACAAAAAATTCGATCAGATCAACAATTATAACAATAAAACAACATGTCTAAATTAGTCTAAATAATTCGTTCCACGTTTGAATTAGAGTGTTCACATGCACACGGAAGGATGGACGGATAAACTTCTCTTTAACAGATTTTGTATAAAATTTGATAGAGACTGACGATTTTAGAGGAAACACCACCTACCAATTTTTATTCATCTAGTTTGTCTGGTTTTTGAGTTTCCTTGCTCACAAACAGACTTGATTCGAAAAATGGTTTGCTCAGACTAATGGAGGTCTGAAACACGGGAATTCTTCAAAATCTCCAGGTTTTTTTACGATTACTATACCTTTCTGAGCTAAGTATAAGAAAAAAACAAAATGCTTAAAAAAGTTTTTGTTATAAATCATTAGATCAAACTTTTGACTCACTTATTAAAGTACTCTACTGTGACTAGTAGAAAAAACTAGAGATACTTGACCCTTATTTTAATTTTTTTTCTATTTCTTGAATATTTTAATTATTAGCATCATAAAAGGGTGTGTTTTTAAGAGTGAATAATGCACTTATTCTAATTTGATATATCATTTAATCATAAAATAAATGTTTTTCCTGAAATCACCTAGCATCAAGTATCCCTTATCTTAGGGATACTTAACCCTACATAAAAAGACTACTAAAATTCGTTCAATAATTTGAATCTACGTGAAATTTAGATATTAGGTTACAACGACTGAACTGAAAATGTCTTATTTATCAAAAGATATTAATGAAACAAATATTAAAAATTAAATGATATTGCAACTATAAAATTCAATTGATATTAATAAAAATCTAGTTAATAAATTGAATTAGTCTAGTCATTAAATTAAATCTAAGTATTAAATTAAATTAAAATATTTGAAAATTAAATAAACAATTAAAATATCGACATAAAATTATGATAAAAAATATAGCAATGTTACTTAGCAACGTCACTAGCACATTAAAGAATTGCTGGTTTTGGAAAATTAGAATATCACCAAAATGAAAAGAAAGAATCTAAAAAATGTTGTATAAAACAAGAAATTGGAAAATCTTAATAGACTTACTCGGTTCTCCTAATATTATAATGGAAACAAAGGCAAAAGAAGAAAAATATATTCCACGAGAAAATGTAAACCAGCAATGAAACGAACTTAACCGAAATGGCGAAACATCAAATAAAACCAAAGGAAGTTAAACAGCTAGAGCAAAAGATTTTTATTAAAATAATAAAGGAATAAAAATTGTTTATTTGGAAGAGAGGGAAAAATGGAATAAATAACTTTCAATTCTATTTTAAAAATTCTTATGAAAATAATTATTTGTATTATTTGAAATTATCGCATTAAAAAGATATTTTATTTATTAAATAATTACTTACAAACAATTTTTAAATATATATTCTCTATATTTGAGTTGCCATATTGGCGAAAAACCTCACAGCCCCAGAAAATTAATTCCAACCTCACGATGTGCTTCGGTCGGCTACACATCGAAGCTTCAGTAACTTTCTGGTAGGGTCAATTATCTCTATCTTTACTTTTTCTAAATAATCTAAGAATTAAACCACTTAAGATTAAGATACTACATAACATCGTATATCAAATTATAGTTAAAAGTATGCATAAAACTCAGAAATATTTTAATTCATCATATATTCAAGAGTAAAATTTCAATCCACTAAGGATTGAAAAAGTTAAAATTTACATATGGATCTCCCAGACATATTTACCTACACATCATTACGATGGCTTTTCAGATTGGAATGAAAATGTCCTCTAATAAACCATATAACCAAAGGTCAAATAAAAATGGCACACACAAATTACCAATTATCTCACAAGCTGAGAAAATCAAATAGGGTCAAGTATCCCTAGGTTCCCCTACTGACAATAAGACACCTTGGAGCTTGAGTAAGAAGTTTGGATTAAATTTCACTTTCCACAGAATAAGTATTCCGCCTTAGGAATCAAGAATAATGCCGGAGGATGATCGATTATTTTAAGATAAATATTCTTGTTAAGCAAACAAGTAACTTCATATCAGTTCTTTCATCAGCAAAAGAATAGTTTACCAAAAATTTTACTTATCGGAGTCTTGTGGGGTTTTCTCGCAGGAAGATTATAACGTTCTTTTATCACTTATGGCCGGCAGGTAAGTTTTTAGGTGATGGCCATGATAGTTCAGTTAGATTAAATAATGTTCCATTTTAAGGCTACACAAGGACTATTTGGGGACGGCTGCGTAATTATGAACTTTGGTCAGATGACGATAATGGCATCCGCGCTTCCCCACCATACCAACGTAAGGACGTTTGGCCATCTGCTAAAGAAGAACGTCAAACTTCCAGTGCTTTTTAACCTAAAGTTGTCACATATTGGTGGAAAGATCTCATAATTTGCATTCTCTTCCACCCTCTTTCATTCTCATAGATCGAACTAATATAAAATTAGAGGAGGAAATTGGGGTGTGTGTAAATTTCCGGACGATAAAGCTACTTTCGACTTCCGTCTTGCATACACGACTTTTTTTGTTTCAGATTGTAATAAATACCACCCGTAAAACATGCCTTCAGCTAATCAATATTAAACTCCAAGAAATTTCGTAGCTTCCTTTAAAAGGAAAGAGCA
>BGPR01000770.1:0-104931 GCA_013235015.1 Araneus ventricosus
TTACTAGATATTAATATACTTTCTCCTTTTTCTTATTACGTAAATAGGCTTTCGAACTCGTAAGATTTTCATTTTTCAAACGAACCTGATGAAACGAAATTCTTGAATATTCTTATATTTTGCGTTTTCCGCCATTACCAAAATCACTTTTGAATACCCCCGCGTACCCCAGGTTAAGAACCTCTGCTCTAGAAAAAGTCATTTGATATTAATAAAATTTGAATTCAGCTCATATATATTCCTCTAAATTTTAGCTCTAATTTCTTTTATTTCTAATTAGTAATTTATGTACTATAAACTATACATAGTGCGAAGAAGTAAATTCTCTTCTTTATTAAGCATCACACAAAAGCCAATGTTCAATAGCTGCAATTATCAATAAGATATAGATTTTTTTTCTGTCTTTTAGAAAATATGTGAAATTTGTAATTTATTTGATGATACATTTATTTTGTTGTGTACAGTATTTTTTCATGAATATAGTTCATTAAAGTATTTTTTAAGAATGCGTAATTTTTATTAAACATATTTAATAAATCATAAAATTTGCTAAATTTCTGTATAAAAAATATTTGCAGGAATGTAGTTTTTTCCAGGTAGGGGTTTTATAGAAAGGATGAAAAATTAATGAAAATGTGTCACGTAAGGGGGAGGGGCGCAATTTTGCCAGTTTCGCCAAGGGCGCAGGTTCACCTCGGTACGGCCCTGACTCAAAGTGCCATTATTCATGCTATGATACTGTTACGATCATGGAAAGCCGCTTCCCATTAATGTTAGTTCTTATGGTTGAGAAGAGAGTTGGTCTACAGGAATATGTATGGAAACGCCTGAAGAATGGAGCCATCGATCCCCGACCTTGGCGACGAAATGTGGGATCTCAAAAGAACTGGAATCTATTATTATCTATATTAGGGGCCGAAATCCGGATTTATCTAGATGGTGCCAAGTGACGTGACGTATGTTAGTTGATCGAGAGGTGATACTTTTGAGTTTTTTTTAGGATTGTGTAGTTCGTTCTGTCCGTGTTTCCGTTTATTGTTATTTTGGAATGATATTATCTTTTAATGTTTGCAAATGCCTTTGGAGTCGAGTCCTCTGTACCCTTTTGGGGGGTAATATATGTTATTGCTTGTCGGGTGTCTAAACAGTCCTGCGACTTACATTTTAATGTTTAAAGTGTTTACTCTGTTGGAATTGTATTGACTTTAATCTGGCCGGGGCTGGGTGAGCAGTTGTAATTATCATATTCCTATATTTTATATTGACTCTGTGATATAAAATACGAATATATATATATATATATATATTCGTGTGCTCTTCTTGCCCGCTTGGGCTGAGGGGTTCTAGTGCTATCAGGATTGTTTCTTCTCTGCCGGCGAGCTCCAAGCCCTACATCCTTACGGGTAGGCCGGACCGGCATGGGTTCTAAATAAATGAATGTGACATCACGGCTTGTCGGGGAGACTGTAAATAGACCGTACTCGGATCACAGAGATTGAGTGTTGATTGACTGGAATCGTCTTAGGAGAATCTGTTTGGAGTCTTGTTCGAATCGCGAGTTGATCAGCTATTAGACGCTAAGCGCATTTTGTTCGTGCTATTGCTCTTTTTGACTAGTGATTGCTGTTTGCGTGTGTTGCGAATCTGTGCAAGTGCTGCATTTTCCGTTACCTGTGTTTTCGGAAATTCGCGATAAAGTGCCGTTTCTCCGTTACCATCTTGTTGGACTGTTTTCACCGTACACACGCAGGACCATGGGGTGAGCAAAAGATAATTTTATGTCTCCAGCACCATTTACCTTTGTTAAACCAATGCGCTCATGATAAAAAATAAATTTCAGAATATATGGCTTAGTTCAAAATCGTCTGTAAAGTTATTTTTTCTGATCAAAAGAAGAGTACGATTGGGAAAAAATAATGTGTGTGAATTTTAGTGATTAGAAATATCCACGATTTTTATAATTTTGAGGAGAAAATTATTAGAAATAATCTAATTTACGGATACCGATACATAGATGATTTGCTTATTTTAAATTCTGACAACTTAGATTTCATTATTAATTGTTATCCAAAAGAACTTAATAAAACGAACTCTCATCAAAATAAAGGTACCTTTTTAGATATTAAAATTGAAATTACTAAGCAAAAAACTTTGATTGGCCTGCATGATAAAAGAGCTGAATTTAATTTCAAGTGTAAAAATCTTTGTGATTATCATTCCAATATAGATTCTTGAGTTTTTAGAAACGTAATTTTTAGTCAAGCTAACAGAATTAAAAATATGCAATAATAGAAATGATTTTTTAATTGTTTCCAATGTTTTCTAAAGATTCTCAATGACAACCATTTACCTTTTATTATTCACGGCATTAAAGATCTTATCCTTGAAAGTAGTCTGAAATATACAATCTAAAAAAAAATCACATTCATTGAGGCATAGATGGAAACTTAGGGCTTTTTTTCTTAATATGTCTAAATTGGTTCCATTCCCCTCAAAAATTCATGTTCTTACTTCTTCTGTTTTGTTTCTCCGAATATCGATGGCGCCATGGGAATAGTGTTTTCTTTAATAATATCTTCTTTCAAAAGAAAGTTAGCGTGGGTTTGTGATTGCGTGAAGAACTTTTTCTATTTTTTCTCAACTATGGGCATAGGGTAAGTTTTTATTTATGAAGGCTAATTTTAATATAGCCAGATGGCTGAAAATTTTAATCAAACTTATTAGTGTTTTTATGTTTGTGTTTTTCCTTTCTTTTGAAAATATGCTTTTTGGGGTAGAGATCTCCTTTGCCTTTTGTTTGGGAATTTTCGGGCTAAGAGAAGCTACGTTTAGCATAATGCTAGCTTCTTACAGTAAAATTTCCCAATTATTATTTTGAATCCATTTCGAATAAAGTTCTTAGTTCGCCTTGCTATTCGCATCGCGAGAGAACTAAATAATAAAAATAAATAAATTTATAAAACATTATAAATGGTGTTAACATATTCGATTTATTAGTAATATTCGATTAATAACATAAGTTAATATTCGATTAATAGTATAAGTTACTATTCGATTTGTCTATTTTTCATAATGTTTTATATTTATGCTATTTGTATGACTTTAAACAAATATTGAAACACAAATGGCATTACATTATTCTCTCTTTATTTCGTAATATGTTCCTTGCATTTTGTAAACACCATTCTTATTTTATTTTTTACGAGCTTTTTCACAAACCCTAACAAATTCGTCAAATTGGTTCGGCATTCTTCGCAATGGCAAGATACTTTCATTCGGCACTAAAAGGGTTCAAGATTTGATGAAACAATAAAATAAGTTTTTTTAAAAAAAACTTCTCTTAAATGCTTAACTGATATTCCTTAATTTTAACCGTCCTTCCAATTATGCACCCAGAGCACCTGCCCAATCTGCCCCACCCTAGTTATGCCATTGGGTATTATTATAAGTTCCAGCACTCCCACAGTCACAATGTACGAGCCATCACAAGTGTTCCTTGAACATCGATAGTTTTCCCAAACTATCGATAGGTGTTCTTCCAGTTGATAGTTGCAGTCGATCGTTTTAAACTATCGAATGAAAATGCGTCTATCGATAGTATTGCCCGGGAGAAAACTGTCGATAGTTTTGAGAAAGTCGATACTATCGATTGTTTCAGTCGATAGTTCCGAAAACAAGATGCTATCGACTTGGCTTCGATGTTTAAGGAACATGAGCCACCACTGCCTGCAATAGTTTGATCATTAAACATGGATCGCACTATTACTTTGCAAATCTTCGCGGATTGCTAACAGGATGTCAAATGACATTGGTTGGTTTGATCTGGTCAGACAGTAAATCAAGTAATAAAAGATAGAAATGATGTTTAAAATTATTTATTTGAAATCTATAACAAATCAATACAAGATCTCCAGCAAACATTGACATTACACGATAAGCTAAGAATATGTCCTTCGGTACAAAATATATAAAAAAGCTAAAGAAAAAAGAAGTCCTAAAAATTCACTAATTGTGCAATTAAACAACTGTTACAACGATTCAGAGACAGTACAAAAATAGAAAAATCCTCATTCTCACACTACTCTTCTTTGTTACAATACACAGCACTTCTAATAAGAACACATTGAAGTACTTTCAGGCTTAACAATACACACAAATGGTGTCGACACCAACTAAAGCAGAATTCAATATCACTCATGATTTTTTTTTTAGAAATAGAGTTTTCCTCTATTTCTTGGAAGAACTATTGTGTCGACGGATTTCTGGAAGCAGTAGTTCAACGACAATAAATGTTTTTGCAATTCTTAGCAAAGATTAAATTAACCCGATACAGAGTGTCCACATTTATCGTGGTCCAATAGCTAATATCTAAACCGTTAGAGATAGACTAGAGTTCCAACGGGAAAAATGCTTTAAATGAAGGGAGGAATTTGAGTGAATAAATATATTCCTGAAAAAAGTTACGAATTCTAACTTTTTATACAGTCCCCCGGTCCTATTTAGTAAAATATTCTTGACACTCTAACAAAAAATCTTCTCTTCTCCGACCAAAATCGACCGAGTTACGAAGACGATCCACCAATCAATGCACAGCACTTGCTTGACGAGGCCGCCGATTGGTTAAAAATCACAAAATTCAAAGCTCCATAACTCGGTCAGTTTTAGTTGCAGAAGAATTTAACTTTTTTTGTTTAAAACATTAGTGAGTCAAGAATATTTTACTAAACATGGCTGATAGGACCGTATAAAAATTAGAATTCCTAACTTTTTCAGAAATATATTTGGCGACTCAAAAAGACATAAAATATAATTCTTCCCTTCTTTTAAAGCATTTTTCCAATTGGAACCATGTCTATCTCTCACGGTTTAGAAATTAGCTATTGGACACCCTGTATATATGTGTTGTAGAGTCTATGTAAACTGTCACGGGCACATGTCTACATCTTCATACATGCCAACACTGGAAAGGTGGCTGTCAGTAGCAGAAGGTTTAGGAGGGCGGCAGACGTGGGAGCGCACACACGGAAACATACTCGTGTCAAAATTTTGAAATCATTATTTATAAATTTCATCCTATTTTAAGCAATCAAAAATTTATAGTTTCAAGAAAAATAACTTATCTGAATAAATAATGCAAGTATCAGCATTATTAGAAATAATTAGGGGAGAGTGGGGTAAAACTGGGTACCCTCGATTCTGACGATGTTCATTTCCATCGAGCACACGGATACCGAATTGCACTCTCCTAGTCGAGAAGAAGGAACAGCCAGAGTGGCTGTTGAATGGCACTGCACCTGCGAAGGTTTATTTGTTTTAAGACGTCAACTCTCTAATGATCGTTTGATTTTAAACTGTGCTTACTGAAAAATCATTACAATTATAAAAACTAGATTTAGTCCAGCTTACTACACGTTTACTAAGTATTCGTACCCTATCCAACAATAGGATTTACTCCAATAATATCATTCGATTCTATATCATTTTTTATAACTTCTGCACTCGGGGTAAAACCGGGTACTCCGAGTGGCGCGAGACCGGGACAGTCGGTTCCTCCCATTAAGGCCGATTGTTTATATCTTGACGATGCATTTTTTGATTTAAATAAAGAAGGGTTAATCCAACGCAAAAACTGTCTTAGATGGGCCCACGAAAACTGCAGTGGCATGGAGGAAGAAGACAACTTCTTTACATATGAATTTTATAACTAATATTCTTGAATTGTCATATAAAATAAAAATTATTGCAACTTTTCCACTGAAAATAGTTTTCCTAATTTCCCATAACGTTAGCATGTGTACCGGGTTTCGACTTTTTTTAAATATAAAAATGATTGGTAAAAAAGTAATGAAACTGTGACTTTCTGGAAAGATATATTGTACTCCGATAGGCAATGAATATTTGTAAAAAATCCGACAAGTTTTATGTCGAATATTTTAGCTCCGACAGCCCTTCGACCCTTAGTTGCCCGGTTTTACCCCACTTTCCTCTATATAACATTTTTCAAAAACATGAAATGTAGAAAAAAAAATCTGAAAAATGACTACATTATAATTCAAGAAAATTCACTTCAAAGGCATGCATTATACAAAATACTGATTAATACTTAATATGAATAAAAAATTGAATAAATATCTTTTGATATTTATTTACCTTTTCAAAGATATATTATGTTATAGTAAACAGTCGAATTAATAAATTTGCCAGGAATGATTTCCAACACCATCAAGATCCAACGTATAAGAATAAATAATTTAAAAAAGTTAATGCCCTAAGAATAAAAAAATTTAAGCATTACACTGGAAGAAAAAAAAAGTAAATGTTATCCCAGACATATAAAAAAATTGCACTTGATAAATAAAACGATTGTGGGCAAGGGGGAAAAACTCGTTTCCGTAGAAATTTTAATCTTGTTTGTAGTACTTTCCTCCATAAATCGTTGCCAGCTAAATAATTAGGCCCACTGCTTTGGAATGCAATCAAATGACCCTGAAGAACAGGATTGCCACGTTTTAGGTTAGGTTTGCAAAGGCTCTTCAGTTTGTCAGAATTGGTCGTATTTTCCTTAGCTGCATTGAGTGATAACTGAATTTTCGAATTTTTTTTATTTATTTCAACAGATATGTCTGACACTGAGTTAGATTATTAGTTTCTATCATCTCCTGGATGAGATATTGTATTTTATAGCTCATATTTTAAATATTTTCATTTTAAAAATAAACATTTTTTTTTTTTAATTGCAAAGTGTGCCACTGCTTTTTTCCAAATGCACAACGTCACTATTATGCGAAAGAGGGTGGCAATGAGTAGCGAATCACAGCAGGTTTTGTTGGGAGTTAAAAAAGCATTTCCCACTTAATAAAGAATAGCCGACTAACATAAAATGGAATAACTAAATAAAAATCTCCTAAAAACCAAGGCTTTCAGATATTATTAGTATAATATACAATTTTGTTAAAATAAAACTTTTAAAATGACTAGTTTGACTGGGTAGGGTTGGATACTCAAACAGCAAAAATGATTTCATGTATAAAATAAACTTATAATTATAGTAAGTGTAAAAAAAAACAAAGGAAATAATCTTTCATATAAGAAAAAAAATCGACTCAAAATATGACCGTAGAAACAAATGCATCAATACCGTCTTTTACATATAACGACCAAATATACATTCAAAGAAAAGACTATAAACAGATTTATATGAACCTTATGCCAAATTTGAAGGATTTCCGTAAATATTGGCACTCGAATTGGCACAATTAAAATCACAAAGGATTACGATTAAAATGACAAGATAAATTGGTGCATGGTTGTATAATCGCTTAAAGAGAAGTTGATCCATCCTTAATTGCCTCAAACGTATTTCTATAAATTTTTATTTTTTGTTTGAAAAAAAAATATTTTAATACAACATTTACTAATTTAAAATCATTATATAGAATACTTTCAAATCATACAAAAAAAATATTTATGAAATAGTTACAGATTTGAAAAAAAGAACTCAAGAAATAAACTTTCAAAATATTATCCAAATTAAAAAGAGTAATGAGCTTAACATAATAACTTCATCCAACAACCAAATTCTAATACCAGCTAGAAAATAAAAATCACATAAAAACAGTCAAAGAAAACATGCAACACAAACAGGTACTAATTCACAAGATAATTCGAAATATACATGATTGTTTTCATCCATATGCATGTTATAACAATATCCCAGAGAGATTTTCATCTGATGAAAATCATTAAAACAAAAGAACAATCTGTTCCTATCTTATAAAACTGAAAGAACAGAATTATTTCTAAGTAACTCATCACTTACTGCAGAAAACCTTAAAAAAATTTAAATTTAGATGGCAACATTTTCCCTCTTTTTATATAACATTTGAATATAAAACAAGAGCTTTCAATGCTGCATATCTCACAATCAAATTGATGATGTGCATCATGTTGCGCATCGTCCAATCAAAGGCCTTCACTCCTCAATGTCCACCAGCAGATCGTTGCCTTCCACCTTCATGTCCTTCGCCGCGTGCACCTTCTTGACTGTTCCCGAGATGGGCGCCTGTACCACCATTTCCATCTTCATGGCGCTCAGGATGATCATGGCGTCGCCCTTGTTCACCTGCTTGCCCTCCTGCACCTTGACGTCGATGACGGTGCCAGGCATTGGGGCGCCCACGGAGCCCTTTTTGGTCTTGTCTGCCTTGGGACGGCCACGCCCCCCCCGCCGGGGGGCGCCCCCCGAATAAATTTAATGAAAACAGTTTTTAAAAACATTTTTAGTAGCAGACCGAAAAGTAAAAAGTTTCAGTTATTTTAATTATTTTCAATTTTTCAGTCTTTAATTTATAATTAATTATTGTAAATAATATAGAATTTTGAAAGCATTTTTCCCCTCAAATTTAGTACCAGCTGGCACCACTCATATGGGATCAAAATTTAATTAAATAATCAATAAATTGATAATTAGCATTCGAAAAATAGTGCAATGAAATCAAGAATATGCAAGTGAACAAAACTTCAAAACTCTTGCACATTAGGAAGCAAGTGAAAATTCGAAATTCCATCTTTACAACTTGAAACAAGTCAGGTTAAATAAAAGTGTATAAAAATTGTATAAGAGTGCACACAGTGATGTAGGGTGGGTAAATACCCAAAAACTGGGTATTTTGCGAAAAAATGCTTTTCGAATGCTGATTCACAATGAAACATACAATTTTAAATACCCCCCAAAAAAGTATTTGCAAAAAACCCGTATTTGTGAATGATGATTCAAAATTAAACTTCAAATTTATAAATACCCAAAACTGGATATTTTGCAAAAAAAGTATTTGAGGATGGTGTGATTCAAAATGAAGCATTAAACTGCATATTTTGAAAAAAAAAAAAAAACTCCGAATGTTGATTCAAAATGAAACATAAAAATTATAAATATACCAAAACTGCGTATTTTTCAAAAAAGACTATTGCCGAATGATGATTCAAAATGAAAAAAAAAATTAATAAGTACCCCTAAACTGGGCATTTTGTAAAAAAAGGTATTTGCGAATGGCGATTCAAAATCAAACATATAAAATTTATATACATAATACATAGTTATAAAATTTTTAAATTAAAGTTTTGACTAAATTATATAAATAAAAACCAATTGCTATCAGGATTCAGAATAAAGTATTCTAAAACTTAAACGGGATTGGGGGACAATTTAATTATTACGGTTTGAAGTTATGACACTTACAATAGAATAATTATTTTTAATGCCATTTATGTTATACTAGACGCCGTTATGTTACAGCTAGCTATTCGGTGACCAGCTTGTTCGCTGGGAATATAATTTCAACCGACTCTCTTATGCATAGTTTGATAGTCACGATTCCCTTAACAAAGTAATTTTAAAACTTCAAATTGCGATAGAGATTTAGCCCGCATTCTTTACGTAGCCTTGCACTTGTTCTGTTTCTTAACAAAAAATTCACATTTCTTGTTACAAAAATAACTTAACTTTGTTGAAAGTAACATGAGTGAATATTACTTTCAGAATAACTAAAAAAGTGTTGGAACTGAAATATCTGCTAACTTATCAGCAATGTCTGGTACTTTGACTAATTAATCCAAGAAGAATTATATCTTTCATTTTAGTTCCTATTATCAGCTCTTTATGATTTTAAAACCAAACTCAACATTTTCTTTTTTAAAATTTAATCGAGTTTTTTTAAAAAAATGATATTTAAGCCACGTATTTCATGTAAGCTCCATGACTTGGTATTGATTTTTTATTTTTCTGATTCATTTTTTTTTAGTTTTTGTAGAGTTTAAAAGGTTCATATATTATACTAGGTTTTTTTTTGCCTTACCTTACGCTCAACATATATTTCATACATATTTATATTATATAGAGGCATCATATCTCACAGCAGTGCCTGTGTTTTATATGAATAGAGTAAATTGAAAAATAAATACCCATTTTGGGTATTTACCCTTAAAAATAACTACCTGGGTATTTTTCATCACTGAGTACACACATCAGTTTGCTAAGTTCTAATGTGAATATGCAGAAAGAGTGAGTAAAAAGAGTTTACAAGAACAAACTTTATGTAAAAATTTAATTGTTAAGAAAGAAAGTGCATTGGGATAGTTTAGATGCGAGAAAATAACCTATAAATATGTACATCATGCATAGCAGAAGGAACTCGTGTCTGGACTAAAATGCAGTGCTTCAAGAGGTTTTCTCCTATGCCTGCATTTCTCCTGAATGCTAAAAGCTATAAAAGTATAAATACATGGGATTGTTCACGAATTTCAATATTATGAGCAAAATCAAATACATTAACATTAAATTTATTCACTGAAAAAAGTTGGACATGCTACAGTGTACGTACACAAGCTGCCATTGGATTGAACAAAACTTTGGTGTTCTTCGAAGACAAACCCCAGACCACAAAAACTAATCAACAGGGAAAATAAAAGGCATCAACGCGAGTTTTCCTACAAACCTCTTTCACAGACTTGTCTCTGATAAACACAGATCTGAGCTGGCCATTGAGCTCGAAGAAGACTTCTCTTTCGCCGGCACTGTTTTTCTCTTCGGAAACTGCGAGGGTCTTGATGTGCAGAGTCTTACCTTTCTCGATATTCACCTGAATAAAAGAAAAGCACGATAGATATACTTCTATAATTAATATAATATATATTTAATTAATTTTATATTATATATACTATAAATATATCCTATATTATAATATAGGATTACCTTTCTCGATATTCACCTGAATGAAAGAAAAGCACATTACATATAATTCTATAATACAATATAATACATATTTTATTAATATTATGTATATTATTATATAATATATATATCCTATATTATAATATATGATTTTAATATAGGATTACCTTTCTTGGTATTCACCTGAATGAAAGAAAAGTATGTTAGATATATTTCTATAATTAATACAATATACATTTCCATAAATTTTATATTATATATTATTATGTAATATTATATATTTAACATAAATATATTCTATATTATAATATAGGATTACCCTTCTTGATATTCACCTGAATGAAAGAAAAGCACATTAGATATATTTCTATAATTAATACAAAATAATACATATTTTATTAATATTATATATATCATAATATAGGATTAGCTTTCTCGAGATTCACCTCAATGAAAGAAAAGCACGTTAGATGGATTTCTATATAAATCCTACTCAGCTTAGTGAAAGAGGATTTTAAAAGCAAACTTCCCAACTATCTAGTACAATAGGCAGAGAATTGCTGAATATATAAGATGTCACCAAATGAAAAGGAAACTTTTGTTGTAGCGGCATTGTGTCTAATGACAGTGGATTAATACAGCAGATCCCAACCTGTGGGCCTCGAATGGCGTATTAGTGGGCCGCAGTATGCTAGTCAAGAGTCAAAGTCAGGGTAGCTTCAAGAGTAGTCACTTGTTTTTTGCTTAATAAACAATATATTTTAAATTCTTTTACAGTAAGCTTTACTAAATTCGACACATATGTGCATGATTTATGTACGGTTTTTATATGTGCATTTAATATATAAATGCATTATATGTGTTTGTATTTTTTTACTTGAATATTTAGTTAGTGGGCCGCAACATAATTTTTTATACAACAGGTGGTCTGCACAACCAAAAAGGTTGGGAATCACTGGATTAATGCATTTGAGACTAAAGCATGGAGTGGGACATCCCTGCTCCCCATGTTCAAAAGAAAAACCCACTCTGCTATGAAGGGCCAGAAAAATGATCCACAGCTGCTTTTTCAATGAAAGAGAACTTGAACTCATCTAATAGCTGGAAAGGGGAGAAACAGTTAATGCTCACTGTTACTGGTGCCATGTCGCTGAGACCTAAGCAGGCCACTGAAAACAAGCGCAGAGGGAAGGGGTAGTGTAAATTTCGACAAAGGTCTAGAAGTAAAAAAAAAATTGATGGAATTCCATACAGTTCTAATCAGGAGTGGCATTCGAGTCTCACCGACGGGGGGGGGGCCCTGTCATACAAGAGGATGGTGTAATGATGACCCCCCTCAAATTTTAGCCAGATCTTTATTTATCTACTAGTTGACTAGACCAGGGGTAGGGAACCTGCGTCCTTAAGACTGCATGTGGCTTTTTTGAGTTTCTTACGTGGCCTTACAAGTTATTTACAATTTGCATTGAAATAATATAATTGTATGTAATATAATTACAGAACCATAAACCTTAAATGAAAAAGTAAATAAATAAACCAAATTTCTTGTGACTCAACTCCCAATATTGAGGGGAATTTCATTAAAGCAAGCCATTCACATCTCTTCCTAAATGAAATTTTTGGAACACGGGAAGTAAAAAGCGATCGTCAGTTTTAAAAACTGATGGAAATTGGCATAGTGGAATTTAAACGAACTCAAAATCCAACACTTCATGCGCCGATTCCAATTTGAGACTCCGATGCAAGGCTAGCAGGAAAACAATAGTTCTGCCTAGATTGGGACCTCGCTTCGAGGGTAGAAATGAAACTCAAAATCTCCCGGGTAGGGGAAGAGGAAGGGTAGGTAGAATTCTATGACTTTGAACCTTGTATCAAAACAAACTTTGTAGCCTCCGTGAATGACATGCCTCATTTTTCGACTTGAATGGATGGGGGAAGAAAAAACAGTCTTCGGACAAATGGAATGGAGTACAGATGAATGCCCAGCTTAAGAGCCCATAATCCAGAAAAGCACTCACTTCAAACTCTTCCGCCACCTTCGGTCCCATGAGAAAGATCCTGGTGTTGAGGCAATCCACTGGACCATATGTGTTTCGGAACTGCAGGAAGTCGTCGCACACTTTGGGATACATGGCCGCACTCATGACATCCTGCTCGTCCACTGCCATCCCGTGCTTGTCCTCCAAGTCTGCTTTCAGCTTGTCGAAGTCCAGAGGAGGCAGGCTGGCCCCCGGCCGTCCTTCGATCCTGGCCATGTCCTTCAAAATCTGCAAAGAAATCACTCTGGAAATCAATACAAATACCGTTTGTCTGATGTTTTAAGTACTACGAGGGCGATCCGATAATAAAGGTACAGGTGGCTGGCATACAAAGCACGCAGGTGCAATATTGGCGCAGATTGCATCACTTGATACGTTTAGAAGTGTAGCAAGATAGACTGAAGTGTCATTTCGTTCAAGATGCAATTGCGCTTCCAGGAAGCACAGAAACATGGCATGTCTAATTGCAGAATATGCCAAGTTTGAGGTACATGCAGTTATCGGATTTTTGCAAGCCGAAAGAGTTAATAGAGCGAAATGCATAGCAGATTGCAGGGTGTTTATAGGCTGAACGTTTTAAGTCGAAGAAAAAAGCTTTTTTAGTTAAAAGAAGTCAACCTTTGATGCTAAAAATTTAAAGATGGACTTACGGATCTAGAGAAGAAAAGAGGCAGACCAAGGGCTTCACCCATGGATGACAACTGCTCAAAAGTCAAACGTTTCATTAAGGAAGATTGTCGTATTAAAGTTCGTGAAATTACTGAAGATACTGGAATTCGTAAGAGTACTATTCAAGAAATCATATGTGCGACCTGAACTTCCACAAAGTTTCGACTCACTGCAAAACACAGTTATAGAGTACTTCAAGCAACTTGACAAACAGCAGTACCATAAAGGGGTGTTCAAACTAGTGTCACGCTGGGATAAATGTGCCAACGTTTATGGAGATTATGTCGAGAAATAAACAAAAGTACGCAGTTTTTGTGAAATGTATTAAACATTTTTTGAATAATAACTGTCAGTGTAATTTTGTCCTGTACCTTTATTATTGGACCGCCCTTGTATCTTTCAATAGAACTATAGTCCAAGACAGGCTAACTTGACAGTTCAGGAAAAGCTATGAAGCATATCATTCTCCCCTCACAAATAGTCCTGATATTATTTTTAACACTTTGGTAGCGAGAAACGTAAAAATATGTTTTTTTTTTTTCCATTTACCCAGCATCACAATTTTAATTCAAGAATTTGACTTGGGTTCTAGTTCAGATAAGTTGGACATGTTAATAGATGTCTGCAGAATGCATTCACTTTTTTTTTTATGGTATATGCAATGTCTAGAACGAGCACAGTTATGGGTTGTCTTTTTATCTGAGCTTGCATCTAATTCATATCCTGCACACTGCCGTATTAAACTGAATATTTGAACAGATTTTTTTTGAATACCAATATCTGATATTCAGTGTAATAAAAATCTATATTCAGTATGAATGTTGCTCGATTTTATAGAGTTTTCTTTTTTCTTCGGTCCGAGATCATGCAAATTGAGATTTGATCTTAGTGCGAAACAAGCATTTTATCTCCTAGTTGATGGAAGTTTAAATTTGGCTACTCGTACCACTCAATGCTCATCATAACTGTAATTTATTCAATAAAAATATATAATTGGCTGCGTCTCATTTTGAATTTAATTAGTGAAACATTTATGAATCCTTTATGTTAAGATAGCAGTATGAAAGAATGGCTGATGCAGTCTATTCAATTACTTTTTTTTGCACAAAATTTTCAGCCATATACAATCTTAAAAATGAAGCCATGCTTTTTTCCTTTAAACAGATATTTCTCAAGCTTCCCTTTTTTTAAAATAAGTAATGCACAAATTTACTTAAATGCAATGTGAAAAAAATCTATTAATAACTTTCCCTTTTTTGTTTTGAGAGGTTTTTTTTTACCATTTTGTTTGATAAAGAGACTAATCCTACAGTATGTAGAAACACGAACTACATCATCCATCAAAGAAGCAGTTCCTTATAACTTTCTGCTAACGTCCAAATTAATCTGTCTTAGACTATAAGTATCCATTTATTTGAATGATAATGACTAAGCAAGATTAATTCATAGCTTAACTATGAAACAGGTGACATAACAAGCCATCTAAATTAGGGAAGACATTACGATGTAGCTTTTGATACCTATCGTTTTAACAACTGTCAAACTTTAGCCTACTCTTAGACAATACCATATATTTTCCATCATACTAGAAGAGCTAAAAATTTTTAATTGATTCCATAGCAAGACCTTTATCAGCTAAGAACTGAATAGCAAAAAAAAATTAGAGACACCCTCTAATAATGAGTTGGTCCACCTTTAGCTCTGATCACAGAAGATATTCTTCTTGGCATGGACTCGACAAGTTTCTGAGGAATGTTGGCCCACACTGACATAATGGCAGCTCTAAGTTGGGTCAGATAGGATGGTGGCGTTTCCAAGCTTCAAAGTGATCTTTTGACTTTGTCCCACAAATGCTCCATGGGATTGAGGTCAGGGTTAAATTCCGATTGATGTTCTTCAAACCAATTTGAGACTGATCCAGCATGGTGGCAAGGTGCATTGTCCTGCTGAAAGTGACCATCTCCACAGGGGAATATTACAGCTATAAATGAGTACACTTGATCTGCAACAATGTTGAGGTACGCTGTGCTGTTCAGAGCTGTGTCCACAGATAAAGGGACCCAGTGTACTCCAGGAAAACATTCCTCATACCATAATTCCACCACCACCAGCCTGAAGAGTTGTCATTTGGCAGGAGGGGGTCCATGAATTCGTGCTGTTTGAGCCATATTTTGATCCTACCATCTATATGATGGAGCAGGAAACGAGATTCATCAGACCAGGCTACTTTTTCCCAGTCCTCAAGTGACCAATTTCATTGTTCCTGGGCCCACAACAGGTGCCTTTTCCTATTTTTCTGCGATACCAAAGACACTTTTGATAGTCTCCTGCTGCTAAAGCCCATTCTTTGCAAAGTCCATCTTGCTGTGCATTGGGATATGCTTTGTGATGCACTTGCATTGAATTCAGCTGTAATTTGTCAAATTGTTGCCCTTCTGTTGCTGCGACTATGCATGCTACTCGCCTCTCTCATTCACCAGCCTTTTTCGACCAGAATAGTCCTTATCGCCTGAAGTTTTTTTTTCTTCTCAACTGCCATTATCTAAACACCTGAGATACTGTTGGGCAAGAAAATCCTAAAAGAGTCGTCATTTCAGAGATGTTGGCACCATCTCTTCTTGCACCGACGGATCATCCTGCATTCAAAATCACTTAAATTTTTCGTCGTACCCACTTTGACATTAACTTCCGCGATAACTACGTTGCCCGAAGCTGAGTGTTCCTTATATAAGCAACTCTGTGTTACGTCACTGTTGGACTGGTTTATGTTCAAATAAGGGACGTCTCTAATTTTTAGGCCACAAAGAGTATAACTATAAACTCACAATTATTATAACGCAAATAAAACATGCATATATATACAAATGTAGGATAATTATTGAATGCCATTATCTGTAATGGCATCATATACTCCCTAATCTAAGGGGGAAATCAGTGATATGAAATTATAATACTGTAAAAGCAGTAAGAATGAAGAGGATTCTCTAATATGATCCTAGCCTTAAATGTCTTTCTAAAGTTTGAGCAGTTTAGACGTAGAATCTTATCTGCGTGACTGAATCACAAGTTGACATTGCACGGATTTTTCTTGCACACACTTCAAATTACTTCTTAAAATGAAACATTTCTTACAGTTTATATCTACAGGTACTGGCCAGTGAATTAGAAATCCATGGGCATATATGCAAATGTTGCTAAAATACAAAATTATGCAGAAGTAAATGGACCATGTGGCTGCAACACCAGGATGAGAAGGTTTTTGTTGTATATACTGAAGGAATTGGAGGAAAAAGGGGAAAGCGAAAGATTAAGAGCTTCTCGGTTCGGAAAGGGTCCAATTGTGAGATCCTATTTGGCAGGAGCCATGATAGACTGAACAGAACAATTTGCTGGTTTCTTGAAATCATTTCTTAGACAAGGATTGTGAGTTCTGTTTTCACTTGGGATATCTCACCTTTCGAGAAACCAGCAAATTGTTCTATTCAGTCAATTGTGGCTTCTGCCAAAGAAGCATCCACAATTAGACCCTTTTCCAACAGAGAATCTCTTAATCTTTCGTTTTCCACATTTTCCTCCAATTCTTTTAGCATATACAGCAAAAACCTTCTCATCTTGGTATTGAAGCCACATGGTTTATGTGATTTTGCATGATTTTGTCTTTTAGCAACATTTGCATTTAACAGAATAATAATTAAGGTATAGAAAGCCCAGCATGAAATACTCCACATTTTCATAGCTAAAGGGAAAACACAAGTAATAGTCGTTCAGAACAGCAATAACAAAATGAGGTTTTTGATGAAGTCCTTTTGCAAAACAAATTCAGGCATTTTAATATAAATTATTAGAATAAATGTGCATCAGGTTCTTTAAAATGCTGAACTAACCTGAAGCTATTTCTTTATTATTATTCTATAAGGGAAACAGTGATCCTCTGTGCAAAGGATTGGATTTTAAATACCTTTGATCTCAGAGGTTCTCGAAAGCCTCCATGGGGTATTCCAATGTAACCCTGCATGAACTCAATCACAGAACTCGGGAAGCTGAGGTCTTCGGCTCGTTCTTCGATCTCTTTTGCCGAGAGCTTGTTCTGAACCATAAACTGAGCAAGGTCGCCAACAACTTTCGAAGTCGGCGTCACCTGAATAAGAAAGAAATAAAATAACATAGTAAATATAATCATTTCATATTCATGAATATTTGGAAAATAGCAAAGAGTAAGAAAATGATAAAAGTTGTTATAGCACAAATGTTATGAAAGGAACATAAAAATCAGAATTTTTAAAAATGATTTAAAGATATTTTCCATAATTGTAACCAAAAACTGACAATACAGTATTTTTTTTCTTCAAATTTTATTCATATGATTTCTTTATGGGAAAAAAAGATGGGAAAATAGCTCAGTAATGCAAAATTACAAGAAAAGTAACTTCTACATTTAGACAAACGACTTCTGTACATTAATATGGGGCAACTGGCAAATGTATAAGATGGGGTCCTATGAAAATTAAACTAATTATAAAAGTGCTTTATTTTTTGAAATGTTTAATCACTCTTTATAATACACTTAGTTGATTTTAATAGATCTTTTAATTTTAAAAAGGAGTAAAAAACAATTTATTATTTACATTTTTGACACAGATTTTTTATTTTTTTTAAATTAACAATATTTTACAAGCTCAATTTGCTTTTGCTTATTTACAGGTTTATTTTGATCTTTGACTCAAGTAAATTTTTTTTTATGCATTCTTCATTAAAAACTCTGTTATTTATTTTCTAATACTATCACCTAAAGGATAGGATAGGCTGCTCAAACTACATGATTCTTATATTAAAAGGATATAAGTAATTATTATTAAAACATCAACTCAGAAATTTGGCACTTCTATTAATTTGAAATTTTTATATCCAATGTAACATATTCTAAGTTTATGATTTTAGGATTAATATCTATTTAATCTGCTCCATTCCCAGTTCACACATTGTTTATTTCTCTCCTTCGCTCGATAGTTTTAAAACCATCGACCAAAAATGCACCTATCGATAGTTGTGAAAACCCGATACTATCGACTTAGCTTCGATAGTCTATCAATGTTTAAGGAACACTACTCTCCTGGGATATCACCCATGGATTACATGAATTCTTGAAAAAGAAGTCCATTCTGCAATGTGGTATTTTTTACTCCATTTGGGTCTTTCAAGGATGATAATGCCATCATCTAGTAGTGGCGATTTGAGGTGGCATGGTTCCTCTCCCCCTTTCTGCGAAAAAAACTTATTTTCTTTCATTTTAGCTGCTTAACTCTAGGAATTATAAAAAAAGCAATAAGAAACATTACTGATCATTTGTGAATTCTCACCCTTTTGTTTAATTGTAATACACGTTAAATTGCTCAATAGGGTAAAGTTATAGTGTATAGCATTAACATATTCAGCGCAAATGACGAGATATCTCGTTCTTCAGGAATCTTCGCTGCACACTAGAATCTGACTTGCAGAACAAATTTAATAAGCTAAACATGTTAACAGATGTCCGGAGAATACATTCACTGCTTTCTTTGATTTATAATTTGTCTAGAGCAAGCATGGTTACTTTTTGCATTGAGTGGAGCTTGTTTCTAATTCGCCCATTTGCCATCAAAATCTCACAAAAACTATTGTTACCACAGTTAAGTTGATAAACTGCTAAACTTAACTTCTCTGTCCCAATTTGCTGAGGGTAAGGATGTAATGAATAGTGATTTGGCCGAATACCAAATATTCGGCAAAGTTTCAGGCTGAATAATTACTTTTTAAAACATTTTGCTTTTGATTGTAAGTAAAATACTGCTCAAATTTTAAATGAAGAAAATTGAATCTTTTTATTATTTGCATATTTAAAAAAATAACACCGTGATGCAGTTTTTTTAATATTCTAAATATCTTATTCCTATAATGAAATGTGAGGAAACCTTCATATTGGACTTGCTAAACAGAAATAAAAAATGCCATCATTTCAGAACATGACAATGACAAACAGGAAAGAAAATTCAATGGATAATCCAAAGTTAATGGAAGTAAATACCTATTTCTATAAAAAAATTTCTAATAGCTAGGTTGAAATGACCACTTAATTGGTGAAAAAAAGAAAAACAGAGAATTCTTCAAGTTTTGCAGATTTAGCAAGAAAATATCTGTCGGCTCCTGAAAGCACAGTGTATAGAGAGCGTTTGTTTTCCGAATCTCGTAATATATATATATGTATGAAACAGACTTCTTCCTGAAAATGCGGCTTTACCAATGATAAACATTACACAACATTAGTAAATACACTTATGTACAATGCAACTTAAAATTGGTTAAATGTTTTTTAGTAAATGTTTAAAAAAATGAGATTTCTTAATAAATGTACTGAATAGTAATTCGGCCATATTTTTTATTAAATACATTTAAAAGCACATTAAAAAAAATTATTAATCTGTATTTATTCAGCCGAATATCTGTTTAGTATTTGGCAAAAGAGCAGAATAGGCCAAATATTTGTTAGATCCCTATCAGACAGCATACAAAACTTACTATTTTGTACCTACTGGTTTTAACCGAAAACCGTTTTTTTGTTTTGTTTTGGTTATCCTTTTTTTCCCTGTTATAACCAGTTACTTTTTTTAAATTCAATAACCAGATCGGAAGATGGTCTAATCGAACCTAAAACCAAGCCTAAAATTTACCAAGTATGAAGCTCTGAATTTCATCACCTGTGGTCAATCACCGACAACCGCTTCCTCAAGGTGTCTGTTGGTTGGCGGATTACTGAAAAAGTCTTTATGAACAGATAAATATTGGCCAATGGATTGATTCCTGTGAAAACAATATTAATACAAAATTTTGTCTACAAAAAGCGTTTGTTTTTTTATTAAAAAAAAAACCTGTTCTTTTGAGAGGTTATAAACTTCCAGGTTAAACTGGAGTTGAAAAAAACCTGAATAACCGAAAACCGGTTATTTTCGCAATAAATGCCTTGACTACTATGCTTTTAGTTGACTAAAATATCTCTGCCCCCAATACCTCCCAATCAGTGCCACTGCCACCATACAGGAGCTGTTTGACAGTGATTCTGTAAGCATGACTCTGAGCGGCAACATCTACCCCGTCCCTCACAAGGTGAACCCTGCAGAGATTGTTAGAGAAAAGTTATAAAGACATATTGAACAGTAATCTCTCATGCCATCAGTAGCGAATCCAGGATTTTGGTCTGGTGGTGGTGGGGGGTTTGATGTCATAGAAATTTTGCATTGCCATGACCTTGTGGTTTATACAAGTCAAATCACTTTAAAATTTGCTTAGCTGACAATATAAGAATCGCAAAAGATGCTACAATACTTTCGATAATTTAACACAGAAGCAAACTACGCAAAAAATGTTTTCGACCACGTTAATGTTACAAGTACGAGTGAAATGACTACAAAAGCAGGAAAATTTGTCCCGAGTCCATCAAGCCAGAAAACAGTTTAATGCCACATTTTATTTTTCAAAAAAAGGAATTACGAACAAATAGGTATAGTGGTTTGAAAGAAAAAAAAAAAAATCAAGAATTTTTGTTTAGCTCTAGAGGACGCTGCAGCCTTATAGCACCTCCCCCCCCAGATTCATCACTCTACAAGTTTAGAGGCTATTTTTTGATTTCCAAAACCTTGTATTCTCTGGACATAATTGAATTCTGACTTGTGTAATGCACTCCTAATGGAACACAGGCTTAAATTTGAGTTAAAGGGGATCCAATAAATATTGAACCACAATCTCTAGTTGATTGGCCAGTACATACATGCTCTTTGTTTGTTATCCAAATATTTTTTTATCATGAATTTATAAAAACTAGTTGATCCCACCATAGCATCTGCGCTCAGTAATCTGCATTTTCCCAATGCTTCTAGAGCCAAACTGGCGATTCATCACTCCAAGAAAAAAAGGCACCACATTGTGTGAGCATAACAGAAAAGTAGCCAAAGTACAATGTTCACAATAGTAAGTTCCATGATGTTCACCTCAATTTGTGAAATGATGCGGTTTCATCTTCACCGACTTAAATTATTTTGACGTCGATCTAAACATTATCTGGATCGCCTAAGCCCATCAGTTTCATTTTTTTTTAATAATTTCATCCAAAGTTTCGTTATATTGTAAGAAATATTGTGAATTCCTCATCTCATTTTTTTTCCTCGAGGAAAAAGTTATATTACACCAGAACATATACAGTAACAGGCTATGACTATGAAGTTATGCCTCACATGGCTACTGGTTTTGTTCTGCAAACAAACCGATTGTTGCCATCAGCAAAAGATAAATTAACCTTTTTCTGTGCCACATACGTTAGTGTTTTATATATATTGTTACAAAATCTGTAAATTTAACGACTTGGCAACCAATTTGGCGACAAGAAATTTGTACTCTTTTCTGGAAAATTCGGCACTCTCCGGTGAGTATATAAAGCCTCGCTGCAATCGCATTAAGTTCAGTTGCTGTTTTGCTTTGATCGAGTGCGCGTAATCCGCAATCGTCGATGACGAGGCTGCTGAATTTAGATGAGTGACTAAGACATTTTGCGGCATATTGTTTTGAGTTTTTACCGTGCTGCAAGTCAATTTGAACTGTTGTAGTCTTTTAAAGACTGGATTGTTCTTTCTTTATGAACTGTATATAAATTTCTGTTTGTGCCGTCTTGATTAAAGTCCATTTGATCCAAGAACGAGCCGGCACGAAAACCTAAAAAGGATAACAATATAGATGATCTACCTTTATGAGATCTCCCAAAAGCATGTTAGCTTCAGCATAGGCTTTCTTGATCTTCTCGAAATGCTCTCCCAGGCCCAGACTGAAAGCCTGGAACTGAAGGTTTGTGTACTGTCCACCGGGGATCTCATTCACGTACACGTCGGAATTCCCACTCTTCATGGTGACGGTACATTCAAAAGGAGCATACAGAGTGCGGGTCTGCTCCCAGAAGGCAGAGTATTGAGAGACCTTTTCAAGAGCAATACCTGCAACAAACAGAGAAAGATAGTGCAACAACTAGAGATGTAACGAATAGTGATTTGGTCGGATATCGAATATTCGGCCAAATTTCAGGCGGAATACCGAATATTTGGCAGCCAAATATCCATTTTTTAAAAACATTTTACTTTTGATTGTAAATAAAATTTTTCACAAATTTTAAATAAGAATTCTGTAATACTTTAAAATACGTTTAATCCGATAAGAAACGAGAAATCCTTTTCATTTTGGAATTGCTTCACAGAAACAAAAGAGTCATCATTGCAGAACATGACAATGACAGACACAGAAGAAAATTAAGTGGATACATTAAAATTATTAGAAGTAAATTGCTATTTTTATAAAAAAAAACTTTGAATAGCTGGGATGGAGAGTCCACTTGATTGGTGGAAAAGAATTAGGAAAAATGTGAATAACGATGATGAAAAATCCACTGAAAAGTCATCCTTTTTCCAATCACCCATCATTTATTTTCTGAATCTGGTAATAAAAAACCAAATGGAACTTATTTTTTGCAGAAACTGATAATTTATTGTTCATACATCCTAATTTCAGGTTTTACAATGATAAATTATATGAAACATTATTAAATACAGCAGATTTATTTAAAATTGAGTAAATGTTAGATTTTCTTGATAATAAACGTACTGAAATGTAATTCTGAACAATATTCTTTGTTTTTATATATATATATAAAGCGCACATTAAAAAAAAATATTCTGAAATTATTCGGCTGAATATCTGCTTAGTATTCGCCAAAAGGGTCGAATACCGAATATTCGTTACACCCCTAGTAGCAACCCAATATGGCATGTTCTGTTCATTTCTATGCATAAGACCTTGTATCCCTGGGATGTATAAGAACAAGGATGCCAATGCTAGCAAGAGAGCCATGTGCCGGGTGATGCAATATGGCACATTTGTTGCTACATAGTACAGTTAAACCTCACATAACAAGCAAAATAAATTGTAAAAAAATGACTCGCATACAGAGCGAAGTTTCGCGCGACAAGGAGAGAGGAATTCTCTGATTATACGCTCGCTAAGGTCATATCCACGGAGCTTTAAGTTTGCTTCAATTCTTATCGAACTAGGTGTCTAGTACTGGTGCGTGCACTTTTAACTGTAACCTGCTTTAACTGTTAATCAAATGAGATCTTTTGTTTTGATTTCTTTTTCCTAGTAATAAGCGTTTTGAACAGAACGAATGACTTCGGTTATTTTCATTTTTTGATTCCAGTAATATTTAAGCCCATGGTTTTTTAAAAACTATTTTTCTGCTGTGCATTTACAGTTGTTGATACACTACATCACAAATGAAACAACGTATTTGATTGACTAATGAGTTAGCTGACGTATTCGAGTCAATGACATTACTTCATTGACTAATTTCTTTTCATAAGTATAACAGAACAGGTACATCAGTCCATGTTTAGCACTCATTCAGCTTTTCATTGCTGAAAATCCTATCTGCATTCCATGCTGGTTGATTCTGCACAAAAGATAAGACGAAGATGATTCAGGCTCCTGAACAATCTTGCATATAATTTTCTTTGAATAAACGTTATACATAAAATTTGTTGAGTATTTCTTTTTGGCATAGAACGTATTATGGTATTTTACATTGATTTGTATGCAGTGGCAGCTCGTCAGCTCAGAAACAAGCATTGCAGCAAAAGTTGTATAGACCTAAGTAGTAGTTAATTTTTTGCTGATTATTTTGATATATAATGATGTTATACTAAAAATGGATAGTTTTTGAGTTATAAGCAAAAAACTGGGGGAGGAAAAAAGTTCATGTTTTTCAGCTATAACTAAAATTCCAACAAAAACTATTGGTGGCAAACCTCAGATTCATAATCAGCCCCCCCCCCCCCAAAAAAAAACAACAACATAAGGAAGCAAAAAATTACAACTCCTCCATAATAGGATTTAAAAAAACTACTTAACAACTGAACTACTGAGAAAAAGCAAAAGCCAAATGAGGAAGTCGCGTGTGACAAAATGCAGCTCAAATGAATGCAATTTCAAACAGGGAAATGTTGCTTTTCTCCTGCTTCACTTCGTTTATAGTATTAATCTCGGATCCTCAGGAGAGGCAAAACTTGATGCATATCTGGTCAGTCTCTCTCTCATTTCTTGATTGATTGATTTTCCCGACTCCCTTTTACATTTTGATGTGAAAACGTCTTTCCGCTCGTTACAGTGATAGTCAGTAGAGCTTTCTTGTGTGACAAAATGCCGTCAGATTTGAATCGCTAATAACTACGAGACTAATAATGCGAAAAGAATGGTTGACCCCACAACGGATTGATTATATCTGTAAGAGTTTGTTGCAGAGTATTTTTTTCTTGCCTGTGATGTCATCGTACCAGTGTAGGAGTATTGTAAGTATTACTAGGACCCAAAGAGAGACAATAAAAATATTTATAAGAATATAAGTAAAAATCGGTTATTAAATTGAAAATTTCTAACTCTGCACGTTTTTTTTTTATTATGAACATGCCGAGTTTTCTTTCGAATTATACGAAACTTACAGAATACTTGACAATACGCAAAAGAAACATTGTATTAAGATTTGAATATTATGGGAAATATGAGCATTTGTAGTAAATAATGTTTTACTGCGCATATGCAAAATGTAGTTCTATATACTGTCAACAGATGGCACCATCAAAAGCTACCCTAAATAAAACTTAAGAAAGGCGTGCAAACGTTGGGATAAACATTAAACATGTATTTCGTATTAATGTGTAATTCAACTATCAATCTCTTTAATACAATATTTACACAGAGTAGTATAATGGTTACAGAATAGATATATCACAAGTTTATTGCATGTAGTAAGGGTCTGTGGTAGCTTATGATTTATCTATTCTTTAACAATTATACTACTCTGAGTAAATATTGTATTAAAGAGATTGATAATTAAATCACATATTAATACGAAACACTTGTTTCATCTGTTTAGCTCATTTTCTTTTAGAGTTATTGTGTTCACAGATGGGGATAATTCCAAAACTGTTTTTTCTCTTTTTTTCAGATTAGAAGAAGTCTAAAATGTGCAGATTCGTCAAAATTTCAAGGTCGAAATTTATGGCAATTACAATGTTTTCCCTTTCCATACTTTGTATAAAAGATTGTAAAAAAATGGTAATAAGATATTCACCAATTTATTTTCTACATCTTTTTGAAATATTAGACGATTTTTTTTTATTCTCCTATATGATGTATGCAAAGACAAAATATTGCAATTGTAAAAACATTCCTTTGCCAGGTTTTTATAAATCCCTCCAACCCTTGGTCAAAACACACATTTTTGGAATGTTTCTCCATCTGTCTGTGAAACACAATAACTCAAAAATACAGCAAGCTCGACAAATGAAATTTAGTGTATGGTCTTTACACCAAAATTGTGGATATCTGTCTAATTTTGGAAGAAATGCGTAACCATGTCAATATAATAACCGAAAAACACAACAAGCTAGATGGATGAAATTTAACACGCAGTTTCCACAATTGTAGATGTATATCAAATGTTGGACTAAATCTGTCAACAGTTTGATCATCTGTTAGTATAAGGAAAGCTTTGGACCAATTAAATAGGTTTTTTTTATTAACTAAAAATTGTGTTTCAATAAATAGGAATATGTTGACTGTTTCCATTCCTATCAATAGACAGGAAATATTAGATATTTTAAATCATTTTATTTATCTGCCTCCAAGTTGTCACTTGCAATGTTAATTAAAATTTTAAATCATTCTTTAAAAATTATTAATAATGTTAAAAGGCTCAATAAATACTATGGATTAAATATGAGAGAACACTTTAATTGCAGATATTAACAAAATTTTGAAACCGTTTATATTTGCATCAAACGACAGAACAGTAAATCCAAATTGAATTATTCCAAGCGAAGTCGAGTTGTAGCTGGCATTACGTAAACAAATAACTTAATAAAAATGAGCTTTCTTGCAGTTTTTACAAATGATTTAATACAGACTGCAATTTTTTGAGAAGCTACAAGATTTAAAAATTGCTTGGTGTGACTCATTTTAATTAAAAATGAAGTTGCAGACAACAAGATTTTCTGTATCATTTCATATAAAGTTTTTACATTAAAATAATACATATATTTCAAAAATGCCTTTATTTACGAGCACATTGGTACTCTGTCGAGTGCCAATATAAAATATATTTTTCTGCATATCGCATCTATGTAACATAGATATAAATAGCCGATTCAATACGTAATAACTAGGAATGTGACGACTATTCCACAAGAATTCGGCCCTTTTGCCAAATACTAAACAGATATTTAGCCAAATATATTCATGGCAATAGTTTTTTTAAATGTGTTTTAAAATGTATTTAATAAAGAATACTGCAGAATTACTATTCGGTGCACTTATTAAAAAAATATCTTAACTTTTACCCAGTTGTAAATTGCATAGTAAATCAGTGTATTTAATTATGTTACAAGAACAATTATTGTTCAGCATTTTCAGGAAGAAGTCTGTTCAGTTTGGCTTTATATATATACGAGCTTCAGAAATAAACGCTCACTAGACTATGCTTCCAGGAGCTGAAAGATATTTTCTTGCTAAATCTGCAAATCTTGGAAATTTTTCCCTTTTTTTTTCACCAATTAAGTGAACATTCTATCCTAGCTATTAGAAATTTTTATAAAAATATGAATTTGCTTCTAATAACTTTAATTTATCCACTGAATTTTCTTTTGTGTTTGTCACTGCCATGTTCTGCAATGGTGACTTTTATTTCTGTTTAGCAAGTCCAAAATGAAGAGGGTTTCTCACATTTTATTATTCGGACATGACACAGGCTTGGAACCAAAAAGCTGAACTTCACAAATCCAAAAAAGTGCCAAACAAACACAGAGAAGTAAAATACGTAAGATTAATTGGACAGTAAAATAAATGAATTTATACCAAGAGTGCTTGGGATATTAAAGTATTGTTAAAATAAAAACTATTGTAACAATGGCACAAAAACTAAACAAAAGATGCATCTCACTAAAACAGTATGGTAATGTAAAAGCTTTTTTATTTATACGTTATTTTTAATCCTTTTGTTTTTTTTTATTTTTTGAGCTAACAGTTCAAGCTTTCTTTTATGCTTCAGTCTGCTATTTTCCTCCATTTTCAAAATTATTTTATTGCTCTCTTTCTTTGAAGGTGGCTTGTTCTTGATCTTTTTCTCCAATGCTATTTTCTTGCTATCAAGTTCCTCCTGGTAGCATTTTCTTGATGACTTTAAATTTTTACACATATTACTATCAATAGCATCATGCAGAAAATCTTTTTTCTAAAATACTCAACAGCAGACTGCTCTTTGCTCATCATCTTGTATTTAACATTCTGAATTGAAGAATATGTTTCGATATGCATTCTTCCTGATCTTCTATCTATAAGATCTGACATTATGTTGAATGTGCCTTCAACTTGAGGACCATGAAAGCAACTAATTACAGCCTTTACCATCTTACTAAGACTAGTATATTTTTCCATAGTAAATAATTTAGACCATCAAATGTCTATGGGAATAAGTTTATCTGAATCATCAGAAGGAGATGGCAGTTTTAAATCAACTTGATACTGGTGAATTTCCAGTGCATAGGCCTCTTTATCCTCAGTGCTTGTCAAAACATTTGTTATAAAGGATGGCAGCTTCTGTAGTCTCTTAAGTGTAACATCTTTCCCTCTAGTAGCTGGATCATCGAGAAGATGCACTTCAGTAAAGGACCTGCCAGGGGTAATTTCTTTTGCAAATAAATTAAAAAATTAACTTAAAGCTTGGCGAGAAGGAAACTGATGTATCTGTTGGAGAAAGTACAAAAAAGATTGATGTCATAGGAAAAGTACTGTGCATTCTTCAGGGTTCCCACGGTCCTTGAAAACTCCTGGAATTTTATTTGCCTTACTCAGGACCCTGCAAAAGTACTTGATTTTTTTTGTTGGGCCCTTGAAAAAATAAGCAAAATATTCATCCAATATTTTTTGGGACAGAAGAGAAAACCAGTTTGTGACTTGGTTTTGTCTTGAGAATTCCATCACCAGAAAAAGAGTGTTTGTTAGGGAATGCTGTCAATAATCAATTTTTTACCTCTTCGTATATTCAAATACAGAATGTAATTTGACAATACAGTAAAATCTACTTTGGATATTTCTCCGTCGAGTAATCCTCATTTGTTGGATATTGATTGTGATTCATGCCATCATATCCACAATGCCAGCAAAAAGTTTTGTTCGCCTTTTGACTGTTGGCCTGATAACTTAATGAGAGATATTTTTTAATGATACAAAATGGTCAGCTGACATTATAGACTGGCTCATTGAGATATGTTCCATATTAAATTTTAAGTATGTTTCTCCTGTAAATGTCATTTCTCATCATTGGCTATTATGTTATGATGCTGCATTGAGCTTGTTACACATGATTGAGCCTCTGACTTTTATGTATTATGCACCCCTCAGTAACAGTGACAAAACTGTATATTTTTTTACAATATGTTCTATTTATAAGCAGAGAAATGTTGATTCAGGAGGTAGAGCACAAATGAAAGAAATTCTGAAGAAGTTATCATCAAAAAATATGACTGAAGATGGAAAGAGAAGAAAAGACAGAATAACCCAAAAGTTGTTTTAGTGTAGGAGGAAGACTCATGAATCTCTATTTTTGTGTTGCAGCTTTACCGCTATTAAAGAAATATGTTTCAATCCAAACAGCTACTTATTCATAAGCTGTTTAAAGAACAGACAGTTATTTGTTGATTTTTTTATCTTGCTTTATGAAGCAGGAATAGTTGCAAGGTAAAAGCTCAAGCATCGATGTAATGAATGATATGAATCATACAGGTTTGAGTAAAATGTTTATTGGTGCAGGAACTCAGTCTATCATATTAAATGGTCCTAATGATTGTATAAAAAAAGGATTTCTTTATAAAGTTAAAAAAAGCCTATGCAAATTGTGCTAGCCAGTCACACCGGAATTTGTTCTTTTCATTTTTATCAATGTCCCGCAATTTCGGACTATCGAAAACGATAGTCGACATCCTGCTGATAGGCAAACATTAGAGAACGAAAATTAATAAAAATGTAATTGAAATAATTAACAAAAAACGAAGAAAAGAATGCTAAAAAGAACACGAAAATAAAATGGCTTCCTTCACGGAAAGCTAGCGATCTTTTTTCTCTCGAAATTCGGATCGCAAGAAATCCATGGATGATTTCATTTCATGCAATCGGAATGAATGCTGATTGGATGAAACGAAAGACAATTAGAAGGAACGAAAAAGAAAAGAATACAACCTTCAGACATTTCTCCCAATGCTGAACTTTGACCCCAAAGTTTGGCAAAACGCCGATACAACACAACCGCCACTGAACGGCTTTCGGCATGATTATGTAATAACTTTGAAATCGAAACTGTTTCGCCTTATACCTGTACATAAAATTTGAATATAGCGCGAAGTTTTTGTTTGCGTGAGCAACCCCCCCCCCCAACACATTAACAAAAATTTTAATGCAGATTTGCATCGATCCCAAGAATGATTAAATTCGATGCCGAAAAAGTGGAAATCTGCGTTTCCGTGGAAATGTGTCATGTCTGATTATTGGAATCAAGATATTTAGAATATTACAAAAAATGTATCAAGGTGTACATATTTCAAATATGCAAATTAAAAAATATTTTTTTTTTCAATTACAATATTAGCAGTAATTATTTAAAACCAAAAGTAAAATGCTTTTAAAAGGTAGGTATTCGACTGCCGAATATTCGGTATTCGGTCCGAAATTTCGCTGAATATTTGGTATTCGGCCAAATCAGTATTTGTTACATCTCTTTGTAATGACTGAAACCTTTGTTATAATACATTTTAATTACAAATACTGAAGCACAAGGAAGGTTTTGTGACAGTTAAAGAGTTAAGTTATTAGAATAGAACTTGAAAACAGCTTCATCCCGGACATTTGATCTAGTATAACATAAAGACGTTACCCACCAGTATTACGATCTGTGCCTTCTAAACAAGCCACAACAGCTCCCATGCTGGGCTGAGACGTCATGCCAGACATGGAATCCACTGCAACATCCACAATGTCTGCAGAAGCCTCTGCACAGGCTAATGTGCAGGCGACTCCCGCTCCTGCAGTGTCGTGGGTGTGGATGTGAATGGGGATATCAGGGTGGCGATCTCGGAGGGCAGTCACCAGCAGCTTCGCAGCCTGAGGTTTCAGTAGACCTGCCATGTCCTGAAAAACATGTCAATATCAAGCATTCAATGCAAAAAATGGTCAATAAAATACAAACCAAGGAACTACTGTTTTTTAAAACTTCTATTAAAAGTTATCCCTGGATCACGTGTCAAACTCGCGGCCCACAACGAGCATCTATGTGGCCCTGCAAAACACGCCAATATATAACAAAATTTTTAACAAAAATTTTGTAGCTTAATTTTTAAAAATCCTAATCATACATAATTATGAAAAACAAGCCACACCATTCGCAAATGTTCGATTACCAGTCGTATTAAATCAACGCACCATTTCCCCAACCAGTAGCAGCGAATATTTTAGTAGTCGATAACACACAAATGAGCAAATGGAGGTAAACGAGATCCAGTGCTGTTTAGATTTGAAAGCAAAATTCGGCAACATTGGGAAGCCTGAATTATAGAAATATTTGCCCGCTTGGTTTGAAAACACTCTAAAATCGGGATACGAAATTGTTTTCATGTTGGGAAGTACTTATCGGTCCAAGAAACTTTCACTTATCATAGAAAACAAGTCTCCTATCAGATTCATAATTACTAGATCAATTTAGAAATTAATTTCTGTGGACCAGTTAGTAGCAGATTAGAGATGCCAGGAGTTCGCAAGAAAACACCAACTTTACAATTGTCCTTTTCTTATATTGCTTTCAAAATAAATCTATGTCACTACAAAAAAATGTTGCGGTCCGCATAAGCTTAGACCTGGCTTATTTGGCCCGTGACACCATTTGAGTTTGATACCCCTGCCCTATACGTATGCAGTTACAGTCCAGCCTGCCTATTAGAGTGGATGTACTCTCCTTATTAACCCTCCTATCAGCACAAATGTTTTTTCCATTTTTCACGTTAAGTTCAAAAGCAAATGGCTCGTATTTGTATGTATATTTTCCTAAATAACCATGGATAAAGTATTCCCAAGATTTCAGAGATATAATTAAATACAAAAAAGTTCGATTCATTTACTTTAAAAGCTAAGTTTTTGAACTTGATACCTAAAAGATCAAAATACTTGGGCGCTCTGAGTGTTAAAATGTGTATCCGAGACCAATATTAAATTCAGTTAAATTTTCTTTTGAGAGATCAGAGATTCAGTTAAATTTTTTTCCAACAATGCTTTCCCCAGTGCAATTCCTTATAAAAATCCACAGTGTTTGTCCAATTTTGATAAAATTTGGCACGTCTTCTTCAAAATGGGAGGAAAAATACTGCCAACATTTCAAAGTGCAAAATTTAATTGAATTTTCATTTAATTATAACTTAAGCAGAATTTTAATGCTTTTGCATCGTTTTTTGTCAATAATTTTTACCTAATCTCAAAATGGAAAATATTAAGTTTCCTATGATATTAATCAAGTCCTGTAGAGCGTTTAGTAAAATTTTTACAATACTATTTATTTATTTTTTTGTACAGTAACTAATGGAAAATGAATAAAAAAATCTTGAATGAAATCAGTTAAATATCAAGTGCAATAATTTCTTATATTCAATCAAACATTACCATCTTTAAATGAAATGATTTGTTTCCAAGTAATTGGAAACAAATTCAACCACTCATGAAATTAAAACTAACCTGGGAAAAAAAAATCAGATCTGAAAGTTTTCATAAAAATAACAAAGGAAATTAAAGAAACAGGAAACATATATATGTAAAAAAATGACAAGAGATCTAAATTGTTGTTGGCTAAATACTGACAAAATTTTTTTTATTAATTTTTGAAATATTTACAGCATTCCTTTTATTTTGAAAGATCTCTCACCAACCAAGATAAATTTCAAGTTTCAAAAAATTGCTTAAATGACTGCTTCTATTTGTCTGTCTTTATACCATCCACATACACAGATAAAAGCCACTGTTTAATAGTGTTACGAAAATCGTACTGTGTGTGTATGGCGAAAAGAGTCCAACAAGCAAGTTAACGGAGAATGAAGCTTTATCCTCGAATATTCCGGAAAATACGAAGCACGGGAATAACAGCACTTGTACAGATTAGCAACACAAACAGACAGCAATTCACTAATCAATTCAATTCACTAATTCATCCAAAGTCGGGGGTCGATGTTTCTCTTCCCCCCCAAAAAAATTCCCCCATACATACCCCTGTAGAATTCTCTTCCCAACCATAAGACTAACATTGCTGGGAAGAAACATTCCATGTTTGTAACAATAGTTTGGAGCGAATATTGTTACAAAGATGTAAAGTTGTTTCCCTCAAATGCTAATATTAGGACAAGAAAGAGTTCCACAGAGGTTCCATTGGGAGTCAAGCCAATGAACTCTGATCTTGCCGACCAAAGGAAAGTGACAAAAGGAATCTTCTCGAAAAATCATGAATTGGCGTCCTATCTCTACTAGAAATAGGAAATATCAAGAACCTTCTAGAGATTACTACATGATGTCACTTTCTGTTAGAAAAGGTACAAAAGCAAACTCTCAAACAAAGAGTGGATCATTTGGAGTTAGTCAGCAGTAAAGTTTGTTAGCTGAGACATTGAGCACTATTGAAAGTGTTGCGACTGATATTTATTTACTTCAAGTTAGTACTTTAAGTTGGGGGAAGAGGAGGGAAAGTGAGAGAACCATTTTACAGCTCATAACTTCTACGCAATTGCAGTTATCAAAAAAGTTTAAATGTGAAAATTGTTCGTCACGATAACCCTTTAAGACCGGACAAATTTTCATCCTTAAATTTAATTTTTTTTTTATTTTATAGGTAGCCTTGGATCCTACTGGTACTGTAAAAAATAATTTTAAAAATCTAGCATGTCCCTCAAATGCAGCAGCGCACCCATACAATCGTGCGAGTTAGGCTTTTTCTGTGTCAACGGGAACCCGTACAATCGTGCGGGTTAGGCTTTTTCTGTGTCAACGTGAACCCGAACGATCGTTACTTAAATAATTACTATACAAGTTATTCTAACCGGGTTTAATTTAAATTACCTGCAACTAGTATTTTAAAATTAATACTTGTACAAATAAAATAATTTATGTATTTCATAGCATAGAAAAATAAAAATCTATAACATAGAATTAATTTTTCAAAAATATACATGTATATTAAAAAAGTGCTGTACCTGAATTTATATGCAACGAAACTTCTGAAATACGGGATACTCTTGTATTTTTAGAAGGCAAATGAAACTTCGCGGATCATGCAGTATCTGGTTGTTTGCTTTCCATTCTTTCTTGCACAATAGAAATTGCAGCGCCTTCACAAAATGTCGGATGGCCCCCTTCAATCCCCTGCTGCTTTAGAAAATCTCCCAGTATTTCCTCCGGCTATGTTTATTGTGGGCAAATCCTCTCCTATAGTGATTAAATTCAAGGAAGGACCACGCATCATTTATCACGATCATTAGGACAGTCGGCATTTCCAGATGTACATACGTGATCACTGATCATAGAGTCAATTTTGACTGCTTTTGTACCTAGTTTCTTTGTCCGGACTGAATAATTACAAACACATGTACACCAAATTCTTCTTGCTTCCCCAATAGTAAACTAAGGAGGATAAGATTTCAATGATAGACTGAAATCCCAGAGTGGAACTTTCTGTGAGTAGTCTCCTTTGTTAAGAAGCTTTCAAAGATATCCTTCAAAATACTTTGAAAGAGATTGTCACATTTGAGTGCTGATACGGTAAAAACGACGATGCGATATGCGGAAGTTTCTCGAGGAATACTGAAAACCGTTGGAGGCGGTGGGATATATTTCGTGAAACTCTCTTGAAAAAAAGCTAAAAGCAGAAAAAATTGTTTATATGTAAAATATTTCATTTTTATGCGATAGGAGTTGAACCATGTATTTTTTAAGTTAAAATTTTATTTTCTTAATATAGTACTCATTTCAAGTCTTAAGGCCGTTACTTCGTGATATAGTCGAAAAAGAAAAAAAACCAACGAGGTATGCATTGGGTCACGGGAGAAGAACCTACAGAAAGGAAGTCGATCTGATCGTGACGACCATTTTGACGGTCATGGTCAGTGAAGATGTGCAGAAATTTTCCGGAAGTCTTGTCATGAGAACCATTGCTTCCTATAAGGAATCTACCTAGCAGATTTTAAAAACACTTTTATTAGCGGATTGAAAAGTAACAAGTTTGGGTTATTTTAATTTTTTTCAATTCATTAGTCTTTAATTTCTAATTAAAGGTTGTAAACATTGTTATGAAGTTGTTTCCCTGACATGCTAATCATGGCGACAAAAAGAATCTTCTAGAAAAATCCTGAACTGTGGTCCTATCTCTACCAGGAGCCAGAAATGTCAAGAACCGTCTAGAAATTGCATCACTTCCTATGTATTGACATCACTTCCTGTTGAAAAGGTATAAAAGCAAGCTCTGAAACCAAAAGTCATCCAGTTGGACTTTGGTCAACAGTACAAGCTGGTGAGCTAATAAGAAACCTTTGAGCACTATTGAAAGTGCTGTGTGTGAGATTTAGTGGTGATCTCTTATTAATTTGCACAAGTGCTGCTTAGTTTTGTTACTGGTGCTATGTTACGATTTTTTTTCTGAATATTCTTAAAATAAATAGACATTTATTTATTTTTTTTTATTATTCTGCTTGTTAATTTTCATTCACAGACACCCACAAGGGAATTTTTGTAACAATATTTATTTAAATGATATCCACTAAAAAATATAGTATAAAGAAATACGAAATTTACCTTGATACATAAGATGTGCGTACCAGCTTTGACCAATTCATCAGACAACTTTAAATAATAATTCAGATCATACTTTGTACGGTTGGGATTGGAAACATCCCCAGTGTACGAGATGGCAGCTTCAACAACACCACCTAGTGGTTGGAAGACATCAAACACAGAAAATTATTACATTAAAAAAAATAAATTACCACATTTTTAAATGCACAACATTACATTTTAAATACAAGGTCATTATAAAAAAAACCTTGCCAATATACAACCCCCCCCTATAGGGAATGGAATAAAATTTTGTATGCAGGTATTATACAGTATGCTCTCAAGAATGATGTGCAAAACAATAGTCCAGCTCTCATGGTTACGGTGACAGAATTTCGAAATTTTCAAATGGCAACACCTACTTTTTCTCACGGAAACGTGATCACCACAGTAAAAAGCATAAAATGGAGTGGGAAAAGTGTTTTAGAGAGAAAAATGGCAGCATTAGGCAGTGACGAGAAAAAAAATAGTAAATAATAGCTAGAAAAGCCTTTTTTTTGTAGCCAGGACCCTAGCGCCAGGGTTTTTGCCCTAAAAATACCATTCCAACAAATTTTTAAGTTTTTTTGCTATGAGAATCATGCTTCTGTGAGGGAAAAAAAAAAAAAAAAATAGGTGTTTCTATTTGAAAATTTCGAAATTTTTTCAATGCAACCACTGTGAGAGCTGGACATTAAAATCTGCATACAAAATTTTATTCTGCTCCCTATAACTGTATGCTCACTGGGGCATCATATATTGAATAATAATGATCCTGTACTTGTCCTCAGCTCCCTATAACCATATGCTCACTAGGGTATCGTATATTGAAAAGGTTTTATTTTTTTTATAATGACCCTATACTTGTCCTCAGCTGAAACTTTTTAAAGCTACTTCAGAAAATATTTCTGTAAAATGAATAAATGAAAAACGGATCTGATCAGGTAGGTAGAAGGGGGGGGATCCCAAGATTTAAGAATTTTAACTAATCTATTATTACACAGCAGTAAAGTTGTGTCCCTGACATGCTAATCTTGGCAACAAAGTTGGCAAAAAAGGAATCTTCTAGAAAAATCCTGAACTGTGGACCTATCTCTACTGGGAACCAGTAATTTCATGAACCCTCTAGAGATTACATCACTTCCTGTTGAAAAGACATACAAGCAAGCTCTCAAACCAAGAGCAGCCGGTTGGAGTTTGATCAGCAGGCAAGCTGGTGATCTAATAAGAAACCTTTAAGCGCGATTGAAAGTGCTGTGTATGAGATTTTATAGGAAATCTCTGTTGAAGATTTGTACAAGTGCCGTTTTAATACTTGTGTGCAACGTTTCTTTTCCTAGAATATTTGCAAAATAAAGAGCTTTATTTTTAAAAATCCTGCTTATTGCTCCGCATTGAAATACACCAACAAGACGATTTTGTAACACTATTTTATAAATTACTTTTATATCGACAAACACCAAAAATTCAAGGCAAAGAAATTTTGAAGGTAATTTAATGGGGAAGTTTTGAGCAATGAAGAGGCAATACAGCAAAAGTTGGCTAATGCAAAGCCAATAAGACCACAATAAAAGTTCCAATTCATCCAAAAAATTGAATTAAGAAAAGCTGGGTCTGAAAAACAGTACAGCAGGGAAAAAAAGCAATTTTTAAACAAAAAAAATGTCAGTCAAGATTTATTTTTGAAACTTACGAGTTTTAATAAGTAATATCTAATTAACAAATAAACAGTTATTATCATAAATAAAGAATAATCATACTGACATTTTAATATCAATAAACCAGCTGCCCTCCGGGCAACTTCATGGCCAGCACCCACTTTGCTCAGCACCGTCTCTGCCACCTGGCTGCTTTGATGCTCTCAGCCACTACTTTTTTCAGTTTTAAATACTGCATGAAGATCAGTGGAACAGACCATAAAACCATAGTAGATTTCATTATTTGTAGACAACAGATTCCATTCAAATTGTAAAATCTTTCAATAAATCCATCTAGTTGTAATGTTTTGTATAACTTTCTCCCGAATTTCGGCATAAAAGTCTTCAGATCCATAAATACAGACTGAAATCGTCCTAATTAAACAGTTTCATCACCTACAATAGGTATTTTACAATATTTTTGACACACCATTGTGATTAAACTGTTGGGATCTATATATTTAAAATAATATGGTAAAACCTTCCGACAATTCGCCAACTCCAATCACTCAACAGATTTCAATAATTTTTATTTCATATGAAAGCTTATTATGTCTAGATTTGCAATGAAGAGTCACCTGCCCCACACCACCCTCCATTTTCAAACGAAATAAAAACACTTATCCTCTATACATTGTCCATGGGTAAACCTTGTAGAAATCCCCCAGCTCCAACGGATTTCAACAATTTTTTTTTCAATTGAAAGGTTATGACGTCTAGACAGTGGCGAATCCAGAGGGGGGGGGGGGGGAATCGGGCACCCCCCCCCCCGGGCAAAACCAAAATTCCTGATTTTATTTAAAATCCCTGCAACTTTTTTTTTCTTAATTTTCCTTTTTTAAAAAAAATAATTAAAACGCGACAACATTGCTTTCTGGCTTGACAGGCTCGAAAATTTTCCTACTTTTCTAGTCAATTCACTTATACTTGTAGCATTGATGCAGTCGAAAACTTTTTGGCTGGTTATTTCATTGTATTTTTTATTAAATTATCGAAAATATTGTAGTATTCTTTATGATTCTTATTGTCAGGCGAGGAAAGTCTGTAAAGTTAAAAGAGTTTTGATTTACATAAGCCATGAGGTTTGACATTTATCACTACGATGCAAAATGTTCATGACCTCCGCCCCCCCCCCCCAGAACCGGATCCGCCACTGCATCTAGATATGTCATCAAGGATCACTTGCCCCACCACTGCCCATTTTTGAACGACATTGGAAAAACATAGACAATGTACAGAGGAGAAGTGTTTTTCCGATGTTGTTCGAAAATGGGGGGCAGGCGAGCATTGATGTCATAACCTTTCAAATGAAAAAAAAATTGTTGAAATCCGTCGGATGGTTGAGGCTGGTGGACTCGGTGAAGGTTTTTTTTACCAAACTATTCTAAATATATAAATAAATAATATTAATAAACAGTATACAGTACTTTGAACACAACAAATGTATGAAGAAACTTCAAAATAAAGAGTACAATTTGCTTACATTTTCATATACATATATATATTTTTAAGAGTGAGAAAGACTAGATATTGAAGATAATTTCATATACCTGGATAATTCAACAAAAGAAGCAAAGATGCATCTATATAAAAATTGTTTAATTGAAAAGATAAATTGTATGAAAGGAGACTTTCACTGTTGCGTTATGTATAATAGCAGTGGGTGAATGCATTTGATGCTAATGCATTTAGTGGTGGCATCCCTGCTCTCCATGTCCAAAAGAAAAGCCATTCTGCCATGAAAGGCCAAAAGAATTTTCTCCAATTTCTTTTTGGACGACTCTACTCATCGACTGCCTGGAATGGGGAGAAACATTTATTGCTCAGTGGCATTGCAACACACTGCCAAGGTCTAAACAACAAGTTATCAAAAAAAGCAGAGGTAGCTCTCAAAAGGGATAGTGCTTCTCTAGCACATTGCTATTGACACACAGGTGGTCCAGAAGACTCTCGAACCAGCATATAAAATTTCGTTGGGAAGTCCTCTACATTCCTCCATGCGACTCCCACATCTTCGATCCCTTCAAATATCTTTGGAATGTCAGCAGTTTATCTGTGTTAAGTTTAGTTTTATTAATATCCCATTTTGAAGCAATACAAGGGCTATTTCGAGATGGACATTGTCATTTTGAACTGTGGTCAGATGACAAGTATGATACCCAAGCTGGCACCTTCCTCTCCAAACTTCCACACCAGTGCTTCCCCTTCACCGTATTTCCAGACCTTACACGCAAGTCGGTAGGCCAAGGCAGAGTGAGTATTGTGTACCACACCAGAGGGAGGACATTTGATTCCCTATGTATGATTTAACATGCAACATGCCCAATACATGGAACTTAAGCAGAATCAGGTTTTGAACCAGGAACCCTCTGGCCCCCAAGCTGAGACCTCACCACTAGGTCCCAGGTCATCTGTGACAAGGAAGTCCAGGACATCCCGAAAAACCAGATGTCCTGTCAGGGGTTTCTACACTGAAGCCATCCGCTCCTTCCCTATGCAGTGGGACAAGTGAATCAATGACATTGGCAATTATGTGCAAAAGTCACGTTACACACGAATGGTAATTAAAATATCCTTTAGTCATAACTAGGGTTGCCATACATCCCCTATGTACGAGACTATCACTGGATTTTCTATCCAACTAGTTTGTATCTATTAGTAGATTATTTACAGAGAAATAATACCAACCAAAACTGTGAAGCAAATTGAGTATAAAAGAGAAATGGTTGAAGTTTTTAGCAGATACAAAGTATATGGAGCAAAAGTCATGCCTAATAAAGCTATGCCAATACATATTTGCCATTCCAGTCCATAATGCAAACGTGGAGAGAATATTTTATCTATAGTCAACTCAACGGTCAAACAAAAGAAAGAGGTCAACAGTGGAGACAACTGAAGCAATTTTGATTTCTCATTGAAATTTTAAAATGACTCGTACCTAATTTTATAATTATGCAAAAGAAGAAAATGATATAATTAAGAAAATACTATCAAATTTAAAATAAGTCTGGGGTGAAAAGGATTAGCTGTGCATCATTTTTATTATTCTGCAAGTTCATTTTATTAGATTGCTTAAATGTTATTGATTCTTTCTCAGAGTAAAATAAATCATTACCTATCTACTTTTTTCACGTTTTATTTATTTAGAACTTGAACATCCCATATCAATGCTTGGCAATTATGGCAACCACAGTCTCCTTTTCATTTGGGCACACCCTATACTAGTAGCCAAGTCAAGACTGATATTTAATACAAAAATAGTGCCTGAAATGTTTCAATCATATTCATAATACAGTAAAGGGAGAGATTAATACAGATGTTCCCAATCTGTGGTAAGCGTACCCCTAGATGGTAATGGCGGGAACAAGAAAATATAAAGAATTAAATAAAGCTATAGAATTTCCCTTCCCCAGGCTAATCAATAATTTAGTAACTATGCCTTTTGAATGGCCGACTATTATGAAGTGTCATTTTCAGCTATCCTTATAAGTTAATGCAAAATTATTGCAATACTGATTTCGTTTGTTTTTGTCATTGAATTAATACCAATGTAAAAATGAGATAAAATGTAAAATCAAAAATAAGTCCTGCAAATGTTATTGATTCGAGTCATTCGACTCTTAAGCTAACCTAAGCATCATTGATTAAAACATTTTTGAATAGGCAGACGGTTGATGGTGGGCGGAGGATACGACAGAAGGGGGTTTGCGAAAATTCAAAGATTAATCGAGGGAAACGCAAGGAAATAAAGGTTGGGTACCCCTGGATTAAGAGGGTGAAAAAGTGTTCATCTTTTACCTGCATTTCCAGCAGCTTCCATTCCGAGAAGAAGATTAGGAACGTAGTTCAAGGAATCAAACACCCTGAATATATCCATCCCACACTGCTTAGCCATCTCGCAGAATCTACACGAATGAAACAAAAAGATGCATGTTATTCGATTGTATACATAACTCATATTCTTAAGCTATACTATTTATCTCAAAACTCAAAGCAAATTTAGAGTTCAAACTGAAAAGGAAAATTGCTGTAAATTATTTGAGCTACATATTAATATTTTTATCACAATCATATAGACCAGAGGGGGGAATAATATGACAGTATATGCATACCCTTGGGGTACGTGAACGCCTAGTTGGGGGTACAAGAAATCAAAGTTGGTAATGACGGAGACACAAAAACATAAGGAATTAAGAAAGTTACAGAATTTTGTTTCCCCAAGTTAATACTTGCTCTATAATAACTATAACACTTCAAAAGCCGATTATTACAGAGTGCAATTTTTAGCCATCTTTACAAATTAATGTGAAATTATTACAATACCTATTTCATTTGCTTTGGTGTTGAATGAATACAATTGTAAAAATGCAATGAAATGTGAAATAAAAAATAAGTCTGGCAAATATTAATTTGAGTCATTTGATTCTTGAGCTAACATAAGCCCTTAACATCATTGATAAAACTTCTTTGCTTAAACAGATGGTTGGTGGGGGGGGGGGGGCCCAAAATATGACAGTAGGAGGTATGTGAAAATATAAAGATTTGTAAAGGGGTATGCGAGGGAATAAAGGTTGGGAACCCCTGATATAGACTATTACAGATGCTGGTCAGTGAACTGCATTTGACACGCTCATGAACATTTATGTAAATACACTGGTGTAAAAAATTAAGGAAAATTTCGTAAAATGCGAGAAATTTGCATTTAATACGAAAACTATGCTTCGAAATCAGTTCTGGAGAATTGTGTGACATTCAATCGAGTATCATACACATTTTGCAGTGAAGAGTCGGTCACGCGAGCAATTAGGGGGACCACCAGAAAGGGATGAAGGCGAAAATGGAGTTTCACCCATCCTGTTTCACAGAAAGCTGATAACGAGATGCAACTTTTATCAATTGTTATTTTTGATGTGCATAATATTTAAATGTATTTTCATAAACACAGCACAAATATTCGGGAAAATATAAAGGTTTTCTTTACAAATCCAAATTTTTCCGCATGTGTTTTGCTCATAACATGCAGAGTTGTCATTCAAATTATGCGAAATTTGCAGAACACTCGACAATATGTTTCGGAAGTATTGTATTAAAATCTCAAGTAAATACGTTGAATGTTAGAGGAAATATGAATGTTTATACTAAATACTTTTTTACTGCGCATGTGCGAGACACAGCAGAATTTCTTTCATAAATTCAAATCCAGATATATAGAGTAACTTAAAAAAAAATTCCAGTTGAATCCCATAAAAATTCAGGCGGATATCAGCATTTCAGTGAGGTGAATTTCAATTTCTCTTGAAGAGAAGCTAAAGATGACGGTTCTTGCACAAACTGATATTTTCTAAACTTGAATATTCGAATGGTATTTGAAGAAATGCAATTTAAATAATGTATTTAATTTATAAGTGTATATGATGGCGGTATTCATGATATTCAATTTTCCTAAAATCAATGTTACTGTTCGAAGACTCAAATTTAAAAAATATTAGTTTGTACAAGAACCCTCATCACTTAGCTTCTCTCAAAGAGAAATTTAAATTCACCTCACTGAAATGCCGACAGGTTTCTGAATTTTAGCGGGATTCAACTGGAATTTTTTTTTAAAGTTGCTCTATATATCTGGCTTTGAAGTTATGAAAGAAAAATTCCGCTGCGTCTCGCACATGCGCAGTAAAAAATTATTTAGTACAAACACTCATATTTCCTCTAATATTCAACGTATTTATTTCAAAGTTTAATACAATACTTCTGTAACATATTGTCAAGTGTTCTGCAAATTTCAAATAATTTGAATGAAGACTCCGCATGTTATAATCAAAACACATGCGGAAAAATTTGGGATTTTTTAAAGAAACATTTATATCTTCCCGAATATTTGTGCTATGCTTACGAAAATGCATGTAAATATTGTGCACATTAAACCATAACCTTCGATAAAGGTTACATCTCGTTATCAGCTTTCTGTGAAACAGGATGGGTCAAACTCCATTTTCGCCTTCATCCCTTTCTGGTGGCCAAATCTTCACTGAAAAATGTGTATGATACTTGATTAAATGTCACACGATTCGCCAGAACTGATTTCGAAGCATAGTTTTCGTATTAATTGCAAATTTCTCGCATTTTATGAAATTTTCCTTAATTTTTTACACCAGTGTATATCTAACAGACAAAATTATATGAAATCATGCAAGTTCCACCGAGGTTTTGGCTGGTGTATCATTGGTGTGGGGTTTGGTCGACAGGTTTGCTGGTCCCCTGTTGTTTTTGCAAGCTGAGGTGTCATCCAATGAACATTCTCGCCTATCAAGTCAATCCTGCAATGTTGCATTTTCACCCCACATATGACAGGTCTTTCATGGGTGATGATACAACCATCCACTGTGCAAGAACTATTCAACAGTGGCTCTGAGAGTGTGACTCTTAAATTCCAGCATGTACCCTGATCAGATCTAAACCCTACGGAGAACATTCAGGAAATGTTGGAAAGACACATCCAACAGCAATCCTCTGTGCCATCCAGTTGAGAGGCCCTTAAGCTTTGTTTGTCCAAAGCAAGGATGTCGAACTCAAATGCTAGCACGGGCCAAATAAAGAAGGTCTAAGTTTATGTGGGCCACAAAGAAGAAGAAAAAAAATACTTCAGTTTTTACGGAAATGATGGCTTATTTCGAAAACACAGTATAAAAAAAAAAGAACAAAGACAATGGTAAAGTTAATGTTTCCTTCCTGACTTCTGGCATCTCTTCTCTGCTATCATCTTTCCTATTTCAAGAGAGATCTTGCCTGCAGTTCTTGTCAGTAATTCTGGATCTGACAGGATCGATCTTATTTACTTTCATAAGTGAAAATAACACCCACAAATACCACTTAAGAACTTCCAAACAGGTAATAACATCAAGAACAAGAGGAATAATAATCCAACATGTACTTCGACACAAGTAATAATGCCAATAACCTCAAGAATAATAATACCCATAAGTGCTTCCAAAAAGAGAAATAATTTCATATTCTTATAACCTGAATTGTCAAATATCTGTAAACTTTAAGCCTTCCTACTTCACAAATATTCAAATCTGAACAGCACTGTATTTCGATTACGTTGATCCATGTAGTCAATTGGACATTGGTTCAATGTTCTTCTTCGTTATTAGTAATTATAACATAGTTAGAAATCGATATATATAAAATGCTATGGCACAGAAAAGAGGTTAATTTCTCTTTTGCCAATGGCAACGATCGGTTTGTTTACGAAACAAAACCGGCAGCCTCCTCCATGTTAGGCATAGTCATGGCCTGATACTATATTCGGTTGGGTGTAAAAGAACTTTTCTCGAAAAAAATGAGTTTAAGATGAATAATTCACAATATTTCCTACAATATAATCTAACTTTGGATGAAATTATACAAAAGAGAACAGTTAGAAATGAAGTAGATGGGCTTAGGTGAGCCAGATAAACTATTTTGACGTTGATCTAAAGGTTAAGTCAACGAACATAAAATCGTGTCAATTAACAAATTGAGATGAACATCATGGAATTTAATATTGTGAACATTGTACTTTAGCCACTCTTCTGTCATGCTTACACCATTTGGCGCCATTTTTTTTTTTTTTTGGTAAATTTTCTTGGAGTGCTGAATCATCAGTTTGGCTCTAGAACCGTCGGGAAAATCATGGTATGCATGATATATGCATGCATTTCATACTAGTTAAAAAAAATTACGCTACAAAAATTTCATTAAAAATTTTACTTCATACTGGGCCGCATGCGGCCCATGAGTTTGACACTCTTGGTCCAATGCCTGGTATTCTCTAGACTTGAACAAGCTCAATTATCTTGCAGAATGCCTGAATAAGTGCTGTAATTTATGCTAAAGGGGGCCCAATAAAATATGAAACCACGGTTTCTAATTCAATGGCCAATATCTGTATGCTGCAGTACATTCTGTTACGCAGATATGAGGTGCAAGAAGAAGAAAAAAAAAAAAAAAAAAAAAAACATCTGGTTTTGTTGAACATACTCGATTTTTATCACTTTACAGATTTCACTGCAAATTATTCCCATGTTCATCTTCAGTGTTGAATATAGAGAGTGGTCATAAATTATTGGAACCCTTGTAAAAAATAATTAAAAACCTTATTGTAGCAACTTCATTTTTTTAAATGAGAAATTCGCTCAAAAAGTATTTTTTCATAGGTAATGGTGCCATTATGGCACAAATCTGCTACAGGGGGAGACTACCAAAGCGAGTGTCAAAATGGCTACTGTGCAGCAGAAGGCATGTTTCTGGTTCCACAAAAGCAAATCTATTGTAGCAATTTAAAGAATTATTCGGTTTGAGTATCAAAATTGTCGGTCTCCAAGTAAGAACTTCACCCAGAGTTTGTATGAGAAATCACAGGGCATACGTGCATCAGTAAGTTAGACTTTCATTCCTTAATTGAGTGTACCAATGCTTAATTAAGTTCTTACTTGAAGACCAACAAACTCGATACTCAAACCGAATAATAATTTAAACTGTTACAATTGATTTGTTTTCGTGGAACAAGAAACGTGCTTTCTGTTGCACAGTAGCCATTTTGACACTTGTAATCGGAGTCTCCCTCTCAGCAGATTTAATGTGCCATAATATGCATTAGCTATCTGAAGACATACTTTTTGAGTATATTTCTCATTAAGAAAAAAAAAACGAAGTTGCTGCAATAAAGGTTTCTTAAAAATTAATTTTTGAAAGGGTTCTAATAATTTATGACCACCCTGTATTTTCTAGCTTCAGCTACTATTAAAATTCTTTCAAAATGTGAATATATTTTAAATTAATGAAAGCAAATCTGCATATTTTTTCATAATTATTAAGAATAAACAAATTTGTTCACTTATGATATAAATACAGTAAAAAATAAAATTTGTTGCAGTTGGAAGTAAAGCAGAATGAAAAAGGGACTTATTAAATTTTACTACTTCAGAAATTTGAAAATGATGCTGCTATAAAGCATTGAAATATTTTTACAATTCTGAAATTTCAACAATGCAGAAAAGAGGAAGAATAAGTGTGTGTGTGAAAACCTAAAAAGTTGCACATGCCTTTCTTAACAGCTCTGGAACACACACACACACACAAACTATTTAGATATTTATTTCCATACAACAGCAAAAATTTATTTAAGGCAAACAATTTGTTACAAGATTAATGTAAAAAGTACTGTTACAGAAGATATTCATTAACCAATCAATATCACCTGAAAGCAACTATCCAACATTAAAATTCCTACAGTTTTTTTTATGTACAGAATTTTGCTTCTGAATCTGTTTTATTTTGTTCAAATAATGCAAATTGTTCAATTTTTTTTCTTACAACTAAAAGGAAAATAAGCAGTATCAAGTGATAATTTAACACCACTGACCATGTATAAGTAATAATAACAAGCAGAAACTTACTTGAAGACGACGTTATCAGGGTAGGAGGTGTAGCCCACCGCATTGGCTCCCCTCAGCAGCATTTGGAAAGGAATGTTAGGAATGAGGTTTCGCATGGCCTGGAGTCTCTCCCACGGACATTCGTGCAGGAAGCGCATGGCGACGTCAAATGTTGCACCTGTGAACAACCTTCATTAGGTTCAGAATTTCAAATAATAAAACGAAAAAAGTTTTTTCTCTTGTACTAGAAATGAAAAGCATTAAAGTAAGTAGTAAGTAAATAGTGGTGGTTCATCCATTAGGGCTGCACAACTGCAGCATCCCCAGAAATTATTTTAAACCCAGAAAGCACAACATGTCGCAGGATATTGTACAATATTGTTCGAGAATACTGTTCGAATTTTCTTTATGGAAATTACATTTTATCAATATTTGTATCTTGAAAAATGAATGTGAATTTCTTAAAAAGTAATTTTTCGTTGAAGTTTTAACATGTTCCAAAAGAGATGGTATAATATTAGCTAAATTAATAAAAATTAATTTACTGTTGGTTTAAAAACATTTTATGATCTGAAAGAACTTTTCTTGAAAAAGAATAAATGAAATTAATATGAAATATAGTTTATCTTCTTAAATTATTTATCCACTGGTTATAAATGATTGCTACCCTTCAAATAGGCAATTCAACTTTTTTTTAATGTTTTGAGTGATGTTTAATATTTACTTTTAATTTCTGTATTAAAGAAAAGGCTAATTTAATGAGAAAAAAAAACGTTTTATGATTAGAAAAATTATATAAACAATAAATTCATTATTAAAACAATGTCAAATTAACAATATATATAAAAAATACGCTATTCTTAAATTTAATAATCGTTGAAAAACAAGTTAAATAGCCAATAAATGCCTATTTATTCTTTACATTGTTGTCATGATGAAAGGGATTGGTTTTGTTTCCAGTCGCGTCGCAGTGACGTCACACTGACGTATTCTTGTTAGTTCCCTAGTCGACCACAGATGACGTACTGTCTATGCGAGATGTAATGTTAAAAAAGTTGCCGTTAGGGTCTATGGGAGTGAGACCTCTGATTCTTTTTCTCTGTGTGTCAACCTATGCATGTGGCACCTTGTTGAAAAGCTCCCATCAGCCGCATTCACTTCCACTTTGCACACTTAAACAAGTTGATATATCCGGCTTTGGTCGGGATGAAATTGCTTTCCTGTCTAATATTTTTAATGTAAAAACTACTATTGTATAAAAATTATAATACACAAATTCCTCTTCTGATCTGAAAAGTTCTTAGTTAAAATAATAATATCAATTAAACCAGACAATTTTTAAAAACAACCGATAGCCGATTTTCTCCATAAATTATTATTATATAGGCACTTCAAATTTTGTTAATAATAACTAAAGTAAAAGAAAGGTTTTAATGAATATTTTGAGCAATTAAATTAAATAGATAATTATTCATTAATTTAAAGAATGAAAATAAATCAAATCAAATGTTGGTCCTGATATAAATTGTTAATCGTCTACTTTTAAAATGTTATTTTCGCATTCGTCCAGAATTCTGTTAATATATTCTGGCAACAGTTCTTCATAATATTCTTGTTCTTTAACAATAAAGAATATTGTTATAGATTCTGTATAAAATTAATTTTGAAAAAAATATTAAAATGAGAGAAACAAATTTTATGGAAATGAAATTTTTGTCACTGACAAGCTAATATTTTAAAATTTAATATGGTGTAAAAATAGTTCTGCGGATAAACGCCTTGCTTAATTTTTAATTAACTGAAATTTTAAGTAACTGGGCTTTGAAAAGTTGAAGGTGACCTTTCTCTTGTCTTAAATAAAAAGTGTGCAAAGTTTGGCTGAAATCAGTCCAGTGGTTTAGGAGGAGATGTGGAACATAAATACAAAGCCACAATGATTTATTTATATTAAGATAAATCCAAACTATTGCTGATAATTACTATGAGCCATAAAGAAGGTTTAGTGAACATTTCGTCACAATTAATTAAATAGTTAATTTTAATTAATCAGACAGTTAATTTTAATAGTCAAGTTGGCCGATTACTTTGATATTTAATTAAACACAGCGGCACCAAGATTTGTTTAATAAATTTAATATAAAATAACCAAAAAAGATTAGATATTTAAATAAGAGTTCCTTTTTCCTTATTGATATTGAAAAATATCTCTAACTTTAAAATTGTTTTCAAGATTTCTGCTCAAGTAATTGCTTTTAACCATCGATGGAGATTTAAATTTACTGTTCAAAATGACTGCATTCATATCCTATGCTTTAAACACACATTTTAAATTTGCCAATCACAATGTTTAATAATTTTTATTCTCTTATGTGTAAGAATTTAGTGACTATTATCTCTGTAACCAGGGAGTTCTCTAAATGACCCCATTCTAGTAGTGTTTAAATGTTTTGTGTCATGATTTTAGAATATGACAAAGTAATGTTCGCACAATTATATGGTAAACTAGATTAAATAAATTAATTTTTAAATCTAGACTCTTTCTTCATTCGTGTCAATTTCTTTTTACAGTTTCAGATAGGTTGGCTTAATGCTATCTAGGGGATACTTGCACTGCTGGGATGTTTATTTCTTTACGACTCCTACCTGTTGAATGATTATGTGTTCGAATATTTAAAAAAAATCAGCAATGTATTGACTAATAAATCTAGCATAACCTTTTGAGTAGAATGATAAAACCTTGATATAGTAAAAAAATGTCATGAAAACAGAATCACGGCATAAATATTGCAATGTGTGGAAACAATAAAGTCATTGGCTATGTTTGAATTGATCAATATGTAATATTTCATTACTTTTGTAACATTAAAGTAAAGGAATCTAAATTGCCTTCCAGCATGCAAAAGGGATTTTTTTTAATAGAGTAATAGTCTTTAATCAAACTATCTTTGGTTCTTCATTTGCATGATTATTGATATGGTAATTTGATTTTAATTTTTAGATTAATATTTGTATATAATGAAAATATAATACATGTTTTGATTAATTGAAATATTTAACTATATATATATATACAGTTTATAACGATGTGTGGTTTTGGGTTCTAAGGGTCATGAATGTTGAAGATCTGCAGAAATTTTCCAGAAGCCGTGTTATGAGAACCACTGCAATAGGTACACTTCCTATAAGGAATCTACCTAAAAAATCCCAGTCAGCAAACTAGAAGGCAAAAGTAGATTCCTTTAGTCCGGTGATATAAGAAAAAGAACATTTTGTCCTCTATTTTCATAAGGATTAGAGCCGCAAGAATGAAAGAGGGTGGAGAATAAACTGCAAATGACAAGAGCTTCCCAACAAGGGGTAACATGCACAGGCTGCCCCCCCCCCGCGGCTGGGGGGCGCCCCCCCATGACTTTTCAGCTCATAACTTCCAAGCAATTGCAGCCATCAAAAAAGTTTAAAAGCAAAAATTGTTTGATCATTTGCCTCATTAGAAATTTCTTTTTATTTTAAATTTTAAAGAAATTATAGGGAAATGAAAATTTCCATGCCCTATCAATTCCGCCCCCTTTGAGCTCGATAATCCATCTACGAACTCGGCTGAGATTTTCACTATCCTTATAACATATCCCACCTAGGTTAAAATCAAATCAAAATGACTCCATTTATCGTGTTCACAAGATAGCATGGGCAAAAGTGTTATAAACTTTCGAAGGAAGGGTGGTTTTGGGCTCTAGGGGTGATGATCGGTGAAGATCTGCAGAGATTTTCCAGAAGTCGTGTCATGAGAACCACTGCAATAGGTAGACTTCCTATAGCGAATCTACCTAAAAATTATGCGAACAATTTCTAAATGCTTTTTTCTACAGAGAAAAATTAAAGAGTGATAATTAGAAAACAGCACACCTACCTCCCCAGTTTTCAAGACTGTAAAAGTTGTTGAAGCTATGAGCTACATAGGGCGATATCTTCAAGAGATCGAAGGAACGAACGCGCGTGGCCAACAACGACTGGTGAGCATCCCGGAATGTGGTGTCCATCAACAGAAGGCCTTTGTGATTTCGCACAGTTTTGCTGAATGCCTCGGGTCCTTCTCTCAACAGAATATCTCGAAAACCTTTCGATGGCTTGAAACCTAACCAAGATAATGGCTTTACTTTAACAAAATTCGATATAATGCTCAACACATTAAATGAAATTTTAGAAAGGACACTGTTACACATGAAATAACCAAATGTCCCTAAAATATTTAGGAAATATACATAAAATTTTAACTCCTTACATGTATCACCAAAGGGGTTTATTAAATTTATAATGCAAGGAAAAAAATTGTTAAATTAAATAACTAAATTTCCAAAACTATATAAATAATATATATATATATATAAAATAAAAATTATTATTTATAAAAAAATGTAAATACATAAAATACAGTAGACTCTCTAATCTGACGCACCTTTTGGAACATACGTCTTGGTGACGAATCTTTCTTTCCTGTTAAAACTTGAAACCTTTCAATTCAATGCAGTTTATATTTTTCTATTGACCCTTTATAGTCCGAACACTCTCTATAATCTTACAGGTGTCCAGTCCCATATGTGTAGGATTAGATAGATTCTACTGTATAATAAATAAATTATAATAAAAATAAACTTAAAATATAAATTAAATTTGTAATATTATTTTGGGGTATAAATTATAAGTACTTACATGTTTCACCAAATGGTTTTATTAAATTTATGTTACTTCCTTGTTATAGCGGCCCCCGAGCTCACTTGGCAACCTTCGAATTTTGCCAAGCTCGCAAGTTCAGTGTGCTAGCGAAGCTAGTAGGTTTTGGCTCCCGCGGCTATCAAGCTGTAGGATGTTTTTTAAGTTAAAAAAAAAATCTACTGGGCCAATTAACAAGGAGTATTTTTTTAAAATCCAACGAGAATTCAACAACCTTCGTTGTCAAGGCCATTTTCGCATATTTGTTTGTCAGGCAAGACCCCTTTCTTGAAAAAATGATGTGACATCTACCTCTTTATTTGGTAAATTAAAGATTGTTAATGGCATATTCACAGAAAAAAGTAATATTTTTTTAAAGTCAATGCGAATTAGTGAACAAAAGTAACACGACTAGAGGACTGCAAACCTTTTGGCGCAATTTTACCATCATCTTGGCGATTCAATCTCGGGGGCCACTTTAACAAGGAAGTACCAAATTTATAATGTAAAAAAAAAAAAAATGTTAAAATAAGTCATTCAATTTCCAATTACCAATACGACTGATGCTACGTAAAAATATTTTAATTTTCTAGATTAAACAGTTGGGATTTTAAAGAAACATACAGGGTGTCTACAGCTATTGTGATCCAATAGCAAATTTCTAAATTGTTAAGAGATGAACATATAGTTCTTGGAAAATTGCTTTCAATGGAGGGAAGAATTATGTTTTTTGAGTCACGAAATATATTTGTGAAAAAGTTACGAAATCTAACATTTTATACGGTTCCCCGGTCCTATCAATCATATTTAGTAAAATATTCTTGACACTAACATTTTAAATAAAAAGTGTTCTCTTCTTCGACCAAAATTGACCGAGTTATGGAGCTTTGGATATCACTAACTTAGATCAGTTCACACCATCTAAATCGCCGCCTCAAAGACGATCCACCAATCAATGTGCAGCACTTGCTCGATGAGGCCGCCGAATGGTTAAAAATCATGAAATTCAAAGCTCCATCACTCGGTCAGTTTTAGTAGCAGAAGAGTGGGACATTTTTGTTTAAAATGTTAGAGTGTCAAGAATATTTTATTAAATATTGACCAATAGGACTGGGGGACCATATAAAAAGTTAGATTTCGTAACTATTCTCAGGAATATATTTATTCACTCAGAAAACATAATTCTTCCCTTAATTTGAAACATTTTTGAAATTGGAACTATGTCTCTCCCTAACAGTTTAGAAATTAGATATTGGACTACAATAACTGTAGACGCCCTGTATATAGAGCAATGTTATAGAAGTTCCACAGCCTCCTTTTTTTAAAAATATTAAATTATGAAATACTTTAGAATAACAAAATTGCATAGTCGACTGAAAAATAAAATTCATTAAAAATAGGAAATACCTGCAGGTACTTCTGGAACATGTGGATCCAAGTCGGAAGGTTTCAAGTTTGTTGAAAGTGGAGTAGTCGGTCCATTCACCATCACCTCTCCGACATATCGAAGTAACTTCTGAGCTCTGTTTTGTGTGGCTTCAAATTGAAATAAAAGTGGATTTTCATCAATGAAATTAGTGTCAATGGTTCCACTCAAAAATTTTGGATTTTCCAAAACATTCAGAAGAAATGGAATATTTGTCTGAAATGACATAGAAGTTAAAACACATCATAAGTGAAAATTCATTAAACTGGATTAAATTTAATTAAAAGGCAACATATTTATTATAAAATCTTAACTAATTTATTCAAAATTTCCCAATGAAATTAATAAAAAAAGTACAGGGTTCGTACACATTTCCTTAAAAGAAAATCAAGGACTGTCAAGGACTTTTAAGGACTAAAAAAACCAAAAAATAAGGACCTCTAAATTGAATAAACTTAACGAATTGTCGCACGCATTTTTAAATAAAATGTCATTTTTGCAAATTCAACCTATTAGATGATAAATTACATAGAAGATACATTACAAATTTAACACAACAAAACTCCTAAAAATATGAGTTAATAAATTGATGAAAAAAAAACCCCATGAAACTGGTAATCAAATTAAATATCTTTTAATTCCAAACTTTTTTTCATTCAACTTTACATCTAAGGTATTTATTTTAATTTCTTTTTCAGAAATTATTTTTCTTAGTTCGTGCGATTGAATAAATTTATGTCCTTTGACTTTTCAGCCTCCTTAGATATATCATTTGCTTTCTCATTTGTTTGGTGTAGGTCCGTTTGGAGGAACATTTTCTTTTGTTTTAAAAATTCTATTTCCTCCTCTAAAGCTTTTCGTTTCAGTTGTTTTATTTCAGTCTTTTCTTTGGATCTTTCACTTTCTAAATACTGCATGTATTTTGCTCTAGTTGAGGTGGCAGCCGTCCTCATTTCCTTAGTAATTTTTAAGTCATACATAGCCCCAGACAGTTTAATAAATTCATGATTTAGACGCTGGGAAATATATGAAACATCTTTCAAATTTTCTATTTCCAGGGCCTTGTTCACTGAAAAACCTCATTGTCCATGTGACAGTTTTAATACCATTTTGATAATCTTCCAAACTTTTTCATAATGATTATTGTTAAAATAAGTTTGTAAAAAAGTAACAAAGGAATCACTCTTTGGATTGAAAGAAGTAAATTCAAATGAATTTGGCTTTACAATATTTAACAGAAAATCTGTATAGAGTAACAAAATTTCGTCCAAATCTTTATCCAAAATACGTTTATTTTGCGACAACACAATCAATACCTTTTTCATTTTTTCCTGTGCTTTTTCGGGATATCCAGCCATTACTCGTGGATCAATGCAAATAGCAGGTCTTACTAGTGCTTTATTCACAGAACATTTCTGCATGAAATGTTTTATCATTGTTATGATGTTTTTCCGACTATCCTGTCCGAGTGTGAAAACATCCTTGTCTGCTAATTCCTTATTTTTTATCTTTTCTTTTATTAGTTGCTCTGCAGCAAATCCTAAATACGCTTAACTTTTATTATTATACAAGTTTGGGTCACTGAAGTTGAATTTGCATAGTTGAAGTTGAAATGTTGAATGCAATCATTAACAAGTTTTAAAAACATCACTGGCAAAAAATGGAAGTAAAGGTTTATCACTTTGATACTGTTCTAAAAATGGTAACAGCACTTTTGACAATCATTCCTATGGAACCATGGACCAATAAAGGCCATCTGTAACTCCTCCCTTATTTCTCAAAGTGTATGCGATGGATATGTATTCGTGGAACGCGAGCAGTGTCGTCCCCCCACCCCATTCCGCGAGAGCCACGTCGACCGAGATTAGAGCCGCCGAGAAGGAGGAATTAGAAAAACAATAATCGGTGAAATTTTAAATTTTTTAATAATGGCAGAGTAAAAAGTTAGGACTTTTTAAAAATGGGACATAAAAATAAGGATTTGTAAGGACTTTTAAGGACTTGTACAAACCCTGAAGAAGTCATTGCATTGAAAACCCCATCGAAGTCAATAAGAATAGTAAAAAAGTCTCGGATTTTAAAGCAAAATGAATGCATGTGTAAAGAATGGATTAATATTTACTTCATGATTAGCAACAATTTTTATATTCTTTATGCTTTTGTGAAAATAGTTTGGTTTTAGTATTTCCGATGTTTCAGAGTGCGTAGTGAGAAATTGCTGCAAAAATTAAGCACTTTTAAGAACTTTTTAAGCACCTTAGCCAAAAAAATTAAGCACCTTTGTACATGCATGCATACGTCGACTCATGTATTTTCTAAGCATATGATGATTTCTGTTTTATAATAACGCATAGCTTTTATTGAAAATTTAAAAATATATTTTTTAAATTTTATTATTTATTTCCATATTTGCACAACGTCTTCTATTGTAAAATAAAGGATGTATTTTTGATTCTACGAAAAAATTAAAAATGATAATGCTAATTGTCATTATCAAAAATTAAATCAACTTTTATAAGATTAACAATAAAAATATGTTACCTTTTTCAACATTTCTTAAAATTAACAAATTACCAATTAACTTGCCCCTTCAGGATAATAATTCCAGTATTTCAATATACAGCGTTACCCATTGCTACTATCTTTGGATTTCATCCCCCTTTAAATTTTTCATAAAAAGGAGGCATAAAAAAAGTCATTAATAGTCCAGTCAATGAAGGGTTTGAAAAAAAAAACCACTAAATCATATAGTTTTGAAAATTGGCACACATGTTCGTGATAATCTCCTGAAGAACATATAAAAGTCCCTGGTCCTGAATGATTTAATATCTAGAAAACTATATGATTTGCAAATTTGTTGTAATCAGCAAATTAATGAGCGTAAAATTCCCTACAAATGCATGTCTTTATGTTTCTTCTATCTTTAATAGTTTCCGAGATAATGAGTCTCAACGTTTGCAGCCATCTTAGAATTATCCCCTCTTTTTCTCAGTTTTTCTTGAATATCTCAAAAATTTAGTTTTCAAATCGCACGCGATACAACAAATTAAAGAACGTAAAATTCATTACAAAAGAGTGCTTTTATTTTTGTTCTCGTTTTAATAGTTGCCGAGATAATGGACTTCAAAGTTTGCTACTATCTTTGGATTTCATCCCCCTTTAAATTTTTCTTAAAAATCTCAGAAACTATTAAAACTAAAAGAAAATGAAAAGCATGTATTTGTAGGGAATTTTATGATCATTAATTTGTTGTATTATATGTAATTGAAAATTGAATAGTTTTTGAGAAATTCAAAAAAGACGGGAAAAGGGGGATGAAATTAAAGATGGAGGCAAACTTTGAGATCCATTATCTCGGAAACTATTATAGGTATAAGAATAATAAATGCATGTATTGGTAGGTAATTTCATTCTTTAATTTGTTACATCAATTGTAATTTGAAAACTGAATAGTTTTTGAGATATTAAAAAAAGACTAAAAAAATGGGATGGAATCCAAGATTGCGGTGCGAGCCGCACCCCCAGGACCAGGGGCTTTTAGTATGTTTAACAGAAGTCTCTCGCGTACATGTGTACCAGTTTTCAACACTATACGATTTAATGTTTTTTCTCATCCCCATTTTGGGAATCCGTTGACTGGACTGTAAGTATTATCGTAACGTGTTGACACCCCTGGATCTATCTCGCCCAGGATTCCTTCCCGAATTCTTCCCTTTCGTCGATTTTCTTTCCAAATACATCCGGTAAACAAACCTTTATGGTTATGCTTTCGATATCGTATTCAAGGGGAAACAAAAAAAAGAATGTTTTCTTTGCACTTCTCGAGAAAATTAAGCACTTTTTAAGGACCTTTTTTCCAAAATTAAGCACTTTTAAGGTGCTTAAAAATGAATTTCAAATTTAAGCACTTTTCATGACGCTACGCACCCTGTGTTTACCTAAAAATTAATTTGAAATTTATAAAGTTGAAGTATGAAAAATTAATGTTGTAGATTAAAGTATATTCTTTCTAAAAAACTCCTATTCAATATAAAAGTTTATTCTTTTGAAAATATCAACTGTTCCGATGTAAATCTCTAAATTATTTAACAAGTTTTCAGTTAAAAATTGCTTCAAATGCAATAATGGTGGAGATCGATTTACTGGTGTATATTTACTAGTTTAATATTTTGAAAGTGAAGAAGATTGGCATTTTTTTAAAAGCTTCAACAGTATATAAAATTATATATTTGCTATTATAGTCTTTTTTTGTAAGCAGTAATTAATCACCCTATAATTTACATTTTAAAATATAAAAGAGAAACTGAAAATAAGATACAATAAATATAGAATTGCATGAAAACCTCCATGTGATATTTTTGACAGTAAAAATATTTTACAAAACTTTCTATATTCAGCTACTCTTGTATTTTCATCATGCAATCATTTTCAATGAAAGACTTGCTCCACATTTACACATAATTCCCCTTTAAAATGCAAAAGCACCGAAAACAATGAAGGATCAAATTAAAGCACAGATCATAACCTTAAAAAAAACCATGAAACCAGAGTTCCCACTCTTATTGAAGGAAAAAATTCAAGGAACTTTTCAAGGACCTTTTGTTAAAAATTCAAGGACCATAAAATTATATATAGAACACAAAAATACAAAGGACAAATTTAAACCAAATATTTTCAACTTTAAAGTTCAATTCGTCATCACTTTCTTAGTTATGACTTTTAGATGATAAGAAAAGAGTATCAAAGGCACAAGTTTTGCTCACCTTGCAGGTTAGTAAGCCAAAACAGTGCAAAGCGAGTTTTGAGATCACAATTCAAGCACCCTAAGCCATGGTGTATTACTACTAGATGCTAATTTTTATACAAACTACTACTAAGCATTACTTGGTGCTCACTTCACAAACACATTAGCTGAAACAAAATTCAATAAAAAAATGTTAGCTCCACAAGAACCTCTAATCTTACTTTTGACCATTGCTTGGGAGAATGAAAAAAGAAAAAAAGGAAGACAGGTACAAATCAACAAACCTTTATTTACAATTAAATAAATGAACTTCAAAATACTCTAAATTTACATTTTCAGTCGCTCTGTTAAAGACTCAATTTCTTCATTGATCATTTTGACTTCATTAGCCTTTACTTTGGCTGTTTTCCTAAAACTATTCGATTCCACAATAGATTGAAAATCTCTATTTTTCGCGGCCTTTTCAGCTAGTTTGTCTGTAGACTTCTGCAGTGCAGAAATGGTCTCTTCAATCTTCATCCTTTTTGACTTTAAATCATTCAATTCATCAGTTATGTGTTTCCTTTCCTTATTTTTTTTTCACCATTTTGACACTGCAATTTTTGCACATTCATGTTTTCAAGAAACTTAAGAGTGGGCATTTTTCGCATACTACCCAAGTTCTTTTGTGATTTTGAAATTATATACATCACCACATTTTTTCAGTTCATCTAAAATCAAATGTTTTGCAACATTTGATTCTTTTTTAAGATTTTTAACCTCAATATTTTTATTTACAGAAAATCCCCTCTCAACTACTGCCTGACCATGGGACAGTATCATCAGAATCTTAATAACCTTCTAAAATTCTGATAAGTCTTCTTGCCTTCTAAATATTTTCATAAAAAATTATCCAGTCGATTTTTGGAAGCTTCCAACTCCTCAAATTCTTCTGAATTGCAAGCCACATAATTCAAAAAGCTGTTAAATTCCATTAAAATAAAATCGCATTCTTTTTTCTTGTAGTAGCTTGCAATTCACAAAAACAGAAAGAATGGCTTTCATCTTGCTGTAGCAGGAATGGGCTTGCTTGGCCATTCTCCTCGGATCTAAGCAACTCATACTCCTGGCAAGTACCTAGTTGAGAGGGGACTTATCCAAAACTCTATGAATGAAGGTATACACAAAGTCCTGACATTCATGTTTTAAATCTCTTAGCTGTTTTTTCGTAATTTTTTCTGAAAAGTAAGACTTTTTAACATTTTGTCCCCATTGAATCCAGTACTGACTTTGCTGATATCAGCACAAGAAGCTTTGCTAGAAAAATCAAACTTGAAAATGTTGTTTACAGTCGTTAGCCCTTCAAGGACAACATTTTTCAAACAATCAGTGACCATCTTTTCTATATCTTTCGCCAAAAATGGCAGTTTCTCTAGTAGAATGTTAAAAATGGCTGGATAATTTTTGTCAATGACAAGAAAAACCTGAATTTGACAGGCAGGGTTGGATCTTAAAATATTTTCAGATCAAAATAAAAATGTTAACTAATTTATCTTGAACATATACAAGTCAATCTTAGTTTAACATTAAAGTAATTTAAAATTAACATTTTTTTTTTTTTTTTTTGTGGAAGATATCTTTCATAGTTAAGCAGGAGTGGCATTAGAAGAAATATTTTTTTAATTTACATATTTTTTTATTCAAAAAACCTCTTGGTAAACAACCTTCCATGTGAAGTATTTTTAATTGTTTAACAATGTTATTATAATTCAATAACCATGAAATTCTCAGCTTGTCAAACGCAAGTCAAAAGTTGAAATTTTAAAGGACTTCTTTTTCGAAATTCTAATCAAAACAGAGCACTTCTCTGCTTGTCAAACATTGCCAAAAAATATTATCAAATTATATCATGATTGCAATAAAAAATGTGGCATCCAAACTATAGCATGTGCATGATATACCACTGATGTATTTACTACTTTCTATTAAAAAAACAGAAATTAATTTGAATTTTGATTAGTATAATTTAAAATTTCTTGGGAACTATTGATCATAGCGAGATAAATTTTATATTGATCGATAGAAAATTTTATTTCACTATTTTAGAGCTATTAAATTTGGAATTAGAACAACAATCCTGCTTTTAAATTTAGGTTCTCTAACAATGAAATAATGCTTTTTAACGTCTCACAGTGCTATGGCGCGAGACTTGTTGGTCAAATCAGAGCGTTAATGAGAGATCTGGGCTATTATATTAGTAATAACGTCAAGGTATTGCAATAATTCACCAAAAAGATCTCCCAGAAATGGAAAAATGAATTAATTCTGGTCATAACTCCTATTTGATATTTCAGCTTGTAAATGCGAATTTTTCTATTGTAGTTGTGAAAAGTCTCGTAAGGTTCCTGTTCAAGAACAGGCATTTCTTCATGACCAGAGAACTGTTAGAAAAATGGTCATAAGCACTGTTAACATAACTGCAACAAAGATACTACAACGGAAGCCCGAGCGAAAAGCACCAGAAAAAATGCTTGTCTTTCTAAAGTTGCAGAACAATCTGAAAGTACAGCACCAATGTTTTCAGAATCAAGTTTGAGTTCACCAGAAATGGATATATGACAATGACATTTTCATGGCGTCTACTACTTCAACTTTTATAGCAGCAGTCAATGAACCACCATATTCCACAACGCCACTTACCCACTTCACAGCAAATGCGAGTTCGTTTACCAACGTTGCAACGCAAGGGAATGCGACAGATACGGTGTTTCAGACAGATCTGCAGTAGCAATCTCGAGTGCTGTGCTTCAAGATCAGGGTGTAGTTATGAAACAAGATTCTTCAAGCGTGATGGATCGCAGCAAAATCGTAAGAGAGAGAAGAAAAGGAAGAAGGTAGAAGGGACAGAAAGACTGACAATACCACGTGGATTGTACTTTGATGGCAGAAAGGATAAAACATTACAACTTGCAAGTTCAGATTAAAAAAATACCGTAAAACAGGAGTCGAAGATCATGTTGCTCGATTCAAGAACCTGGATCTAAGTACCTTGGCCATGTGGCACAGTGAATAACATCACCAAAAGCATAACTGACTATCTAACAGAGAACGGAATTTCTGTTGATAACATTGGTCCCATCACATCCAGCGGCTACAAAGTAAATACTGAAAGATATGGAGGAGTATTAAGGCTCTCGAAGTTTATTTAAAAAAAAAAAAACCTTACAGTGGTTAGTATGTCAACTCCATTCAAACGAGCTTCCGTTAAGACTGAACACATAGATGGCAAAACTAGAGGACTACATGCATTCTGTAGTAACATTGGCAAAGCATTGGTTGATTGTGAACAGTTACCAATTGTACTGTTTTAGCCAATTCAAGTTAACCTTCCAGAAATAAATAGAATAGACTTAACCACTGATCAACAGTACTTATTTGATGTTTGCCAAGCTGTGGCTAGCAGCCAGTGCTCTAAAAATTTATCAAAATGAGAAGCTGGAACATTATCACACTCAAGGTGGTTAACGACGGCAAATCGCATTTTGCAATTATACATGATGACCGATAGTCCATTACAAAGTTTATACCAGGGATGAGATTGGCAAAAAAGCAAAAAGACTGAAATCATACAAGAGCAAAAAATTTGTACCATAATTTATATGTGAAAGATGTTTTAAGAAATAAAACATCAGAACATGCAACATGAAAATATTCCACTATAATAATTATTTATAATTCAGTATGTACAAATAAGAATATTAAATTATTATTAAATCATTTACATTAAAAATTAACAAACAAGTTTAACACATCATCAAGGGCATCAGAAAATACAAAATTAGACATTAAAACATATTTACCACCTGAACATCACTGAGATGCAACATTCACCCAACAGAAGTCTGAGAAGAATTATATTTAATAGCCTTTTGATAAAAGTTAGCTCGAAAAATAAATAAAAAATAAGGACAAATAATTTCTTTTGCTTCATGCAATCGTGTCAAGTGTATTTGCTCTTTATAAATTATAATAATGTATCATATACAGAATTCTGTTTTATTTCTTTCATTTTTATACAATTTCGCAAAAGTAACAGCATAATGATTTTGCACCTTATAAAGTGAGAGGGGTCAGTTTTTTGCTGCATTCATTTAGCATTATGGTTATTTGAAACATTTCCTTAATTGTTAAAGAACTGGTTTTCTTTCGTTTTGTTATTTGTGTGGCTTTTGTTGGTAACAGATCTCCATTAACAAGCTTCACCCCTTGTTTTGGTGGCCTCCTACCTTTGACAGATTTTTCTTCAATAAAGGATGTGTTTGTATCCCCTGCAAGTTTATTTTCAGTAGAGAAAAAGTTTTTGCACAGTCTTCATTAGTAACTCTTTGTTTATTGCTGGCATAGTTGTCGGGACTACATTATCTCTAGAATGTCAAGGTAAATCATCGGTTTTATTTTTTTATTTCGAGAAGATTTTTTTGTCTTATTCTCTTCTTTTTTGCTGCATTTGCACAGCTTTTAGCTTTCACCTCTTTGACAGAGTTTTCCTTTTTTTGATGTAGTTTTATTTGTTTTTGTTCAATTTTTTTTTTTTAATTTCTTCATCTTGGTACGCCCTCAAGATGACCTTAAGATTTTAACTAATTTTTTTTCAAAATGTTCATGCAAAAAAAAATTTTCTTTTTTTTTTTTTGAAAAATATGCCACAGAGCTTTTGTTTTCTGCAAAAAGGTGGTAATTAATACTTTGAACGGCACAGAATATGTTGGAATGTTCATCCTTGTAGAGCTTGCTGATATAATGTTGATTCATCAGTAGAAGATGAAACAGCTAGTTTCCTAGCCGGTGGAGTTAAGCAGAGTGGTCGAGCATATTTTCCCAGAATTTTCTTTCAAAAACGGAAGGTTTCTTTTCCTTCTGTAAAAGCGGAATTTTCGGAAGAAAGGGAAAATTTTTGCGGTGGGAAGGAAAAAACAGAAATCCCGGGGGGGGGGGGCGGAATTTTAAGAGAAAAAAAGCGAAATTTCTCCAAAATAACAAAAAAGCGGAAATTCGCGAAAAAGCGGAAGAATCTCATCCCTGTTATACACACTAGCAGAATACATTATGAAAGTGTATGCAGCAATGTGGTTTACTATTAAAATTTACCACTCCTGCAAGGATGGTTCCAAACATGGCTTTGAAACAATAAAGAAATCACGTCATCTCTCTGCTGAATTGAAAACCGTGATTGATCCTGTGATTAAGCGCAATGGCTACTTTGGGAATCCAGAAAATCTAATAGAGATGATTACAGATGATTGAAACTTCATCAGAGAACTTGGTTTGCGCCGGATTATGGCAACAAGAGCAAGGAAATCGATTGGACTACGAAAGTTTACAATTCCAGATTTTAATTTCGAAGCTGAAGACTATAATGCACTCATCGATTGGCAGAATTGGAAAAAAACGGACCTCCAATGGGAATTTCAGATGAAGCTTTGAAACAAATGTTGGTTGATGACATAACTGCTGAAGTATTTGATTTCTAAAACTATCCATGCCATACTCAATCAGTGGAACAATGCGTTAAATTAGTCAGAGGTTTCAGTTGCAGTTTGTGGTGCAACCAAGAGAGATGGATTTATTAGAGTCAGATTGGAGTCCAGACAACATATGCCACAATTTAACACTAAAGCTGAATATCATCAACAGTCAAGCTAATAGCAAGTCAAGTCACCCGCCAAACTATGTTTAGTTGTTTGCAATGTGGTTACAGTTTGAGGTCTCAAAAGAGTAAGAATTTATTTAGCAACATCTTTAGTGTCAAGGTGTAACTTTTGAGAGCTGTTGCAAGCTGGATTCATAATTTCATATTTAACCTTTTTTCTCTATAATATGGAAATTTCACATTTTGCTGTAAAGTTCATACGCTAAGCGGAGGCTCAAGTTATCTTTTACTATGAAAGCAAATTTTTTTACTTGTCAACTTGTGTTTAAATATATAAAATGAATCTATATTAAAGCTAATGTTTCCACAATAATAACTTCTAATACTTTTTTCTCATCCTACAGTGCATTATGATGTTATTCAATTTGTACGCATTTTTGGTCAATTTCAAGGGCTGAGTGTAACCTTTAAATATGCTTGTACATGGTATATAATATATACAAAAGCCAACTTTTCCACGCTATTACATCAAATTTCGATTTTTGATGAATGCATAATAAATTTATTCGATTTTGATGCAATATCGGTCAATTTCAAGGAGTGAGAAGAACCTCAAGATATTGTATGCCATTAAAATTCATTTATGTGGTAAAATATATATACAAAAGGCAACTTTTCTGCACTATTACTTTACATTCATCAAATTTTGACCCCACCCTAATGAACATACTTCAAGATATCAGGCATGAAGTGGACTCCTCCTCAGATGATGAAAATGCAACTCAAACAAAACTTTACACCTCCATCTGTATTGTGTTAAATTTTTACTTCCCGTCATTTTTTACTGTCAGTTTATCTTTTTGTTTTTCCATAACCTAAAATCGCCTAAATATTTGTCAACATCTGTTTAAATTTGATAGATTGAGTTTTTTTTTTATCTTTTGGTGATGTCATAGTATGGGCATGCAAATAGCAATGATGTCGTAACCAACTATGACATCACAGCCAATCAGGTTTTGCCACATGTTCAGGCTAACTATATAAGACGATGTGTTAGATTTTTAAGTTGGATGGAAACATGTGGAAAGATATATAATGTTTTGTTTTTATCTTTTAAGTTATTTCCAGTAAGAAATAAAATCGTTTTTATAGAAATGGAATATTCATTTCTTGCAGCAAATATCGATCCACCACTTAGCCTTACCCAACATTTACAATGAGTTATACTGTCCTACCATCACGAGAGAAACCCTAAACAGGGTTGCCTCAAGTAAAAGAGTTTAAGAAAGGAGGGAACAGGTACAGCAACATTTGGAAAACTAAGTTAGGCGAGGAATTCGTTTTCGACCGGAGTACAAAGTGAAATGAGACTTCTGCCAGTTCTATAACTTAGCCAAATGAAATAAAAGCCCTTTCCTTCACCCCCAAAAGGCAGTGGAATATCCCGTTTCCATAACGACCGCCACAGGCGTGTCTGGTGTCGGGGTTATTCTCGTGGCGGTAGGACAGTAGACATTTGTATTCACTAAGGGCTTACTTTTGACATTTCAAAGTAAAGCAAATAAAAAAAGAAATTTAGAAAGAAAAACAGTAAGCATAGAATAAACAAAAAAGAATTTTTTGTTCTATTAAAAAATCTCACAAGTCAAGACTCACCTTGACTCCTCTGATACGGAATTCCCTGAGAGCTCGGTTCATTTTGGAAGAGGTCGCGGTCAGGTCTTTTGCATGGGCAATTACTTTCACTAGCAGAGAGTCATAATAGGGAGAAATCACGGCCCCCGCGAAAGCAGAGGCCCCATCCAATCGAATGCCGAAACCTTCACCACTGCGGAACACCTAAAACGGGTCATCATTTAAGCAATTCAGAGGATCATTTAATATCGATTTCAAATAATTTCGCATCATTCACAGGAATAAAACAGAATCATACCAAACATTAGTTTATTTAATCAAACAACACATGAAATAAATAATTATCTCTACTAATAAATAAAGCAGAATGTGTGTGTGTTGGCGCTTTACAGGACAGACTGCTAAACTTGGAGCAACAAAATTTGGCGCAAACATATTTTGGAAGGTGGGAACGTGCACCTTGAAGCAGTTTTTTTTTAAAAATTTAATTAGAATTTTAATTGATTAAAAATTAAATTAAATTTTGTGGTTTTCCTTAACCACTTCCAAAAATATTACAGCACAAAAAATTATTTTTGCACCATCTGAAAATTTAAAAAATTACCTTTTCAATTATATCAATAAATTACTTTGTTAAGGGAACCATGAATATAAAATTGTGCATAAGAGATTGAGTTGAAATTGTATTCCTGGCAAACAAGCTTGTCGCCGAAGGTGTCTAGTTTGTAAATATAAAGCAGATTCTCTCTGTTCTTTTTATGTAACTACAGTCCTACCTTGATGAAATCCAACACATCTGCTCTTCACTGACTGTACACGGTCACTTTTCAAAGAGCAAAAGTTATTTAAATTTTCAGTTAATTAGAATGTCATTATGAACCCTGCTATAATTGCAATGGTCAGAACTTACCATTATGAATACCCAGAGAATTTATTATCTGAAGGAATCAAGATTAACATCAAGAGAATAACACACAGGTTCATAACACCAATGCTATCTACGCTCCATTTTTATTCAAGTAAAGATACATTACTACAGTATTATGCCCCAGATGGATTTGTTTACTCTCACCCCCCCCCCCCAAAGGATCTGAAATCAGTTTTTTGCAGCTAAGATTTCAGGTAAATCGACAGGCAAGAAAATTTCTCGTTTCATTGTCTCAAAATATCATATTCAGAATAATTTTAAAGCAATAAAAGAAAAAGAATTTTCAAAATCCTGCAATTCATTTACTAAGTTCAGAGGAGAATCCAGGATTTTGGTCGGGGAGGGGGGCTAAGGTCATAAAAATTTAGTATGGTCATGACCTCATGGCTTATGCAAATCAATTCACTTTAACTTCGCTCACCTGACAATAAAAATCACGAAGACCACTACAATACTTTCGATAATTTAACAAAAACACAATGAAATAAACAGCCAAAAAAATGTTTTCCCCCATGTTAACTTTACAAGTACGAGTGGAATTACTACAAAAGCGGGAAAATTTTTCAGTCTCTCAAGCCAGAAAGCAATACCCAGTTTAATTTTTTTTAAAAAAAGGAGATTTAGAACAAACAGGTGTAGCGATTTGAAAAGAAAAAAAAGAAAAAAAAAATCAGTTTAGTTCTAGGGGAGGCTGCAGTCTCCTTCCCCCCCCCCCCCTGGATTTGCCACTGCTTAAGTTTAATAAAAATACATTACTTAAACCATACAGCATAATTTACAGACATATAAACTTCACAAACCTCAATACGTCCAGTGTCAGGCTGAAAATTTTTAGCTGGATCTTCTGTGGTAACTCTGCATTGAATAGCACAGCCTTTCATATGAATGTGGTCTTGCTGCATTCCCAATTCAGGCAAACTGTGGCCTTCGCATAATCTGATCTGCGACTGCACCAAATCAATTCTATGGAGTAAAGTTGCATTATTGCTTATGAATTTTCATATTTGAAGGCATAGCATATCTGTCTTAAATAAAAATGCAATAAACATTTCATATAGATCAATATTCTATATTCAAATTAAGTTTAACACCAGTCAAATAAATAGAGAGCAAGTATAAAAACAGCCCCCAATTTTAAGATGCCATAAAAATAATAACTACTGAAATATGTGGATAAAATTTATATACAAAGCTCAGTTAACTCAAAAATATTTCCATTATCTTTCTTTATGCTTCATCTTGTCAGAATAAGTATATACATAGATAAAAGATGAAATTTGAGACAACAGATTGTGTCTAAAATTTTATGGAACTCTAGAACTTTGGTATTAAAACCACGTACCAAATTTCATTTGTCTAGCTCTTTCTGTCTCTGAATTTTCATGTTTGCAGATTGACTTGAAGTCTTTGAGATATAACTGGAGCTGGATTAGAGACTTTATATTTCTTATGCAACATGTGGTGCGCACACCTAGTACTTACAATTCTAATCAACCACCACCAGAAACATAATGAATTAATGCAACTATTGTGAAGGTTTGATCAGAAAAGCACTTTTGGTATTAAAGCTATACCCAAAGAACATCGGGGATTGTTTTTGTATTCGCCCTGTGTATAGTTGCCGCTATATCAAAATTCCATATAGCAAAAACCACAAGTATTAAAACATGGAATTTTGATGTAGCAGGTGGAACTAAGAGCAACGTACAGCATTTTGTGAAAATGTACCAGTCATATATAACAAATACAATTCGAGAGCAGATGTAGCTAACCTTTACACGAATTTTGCATTAATAAAATGATTGATAAAACTTGACAAAATATTTTGATATAAGAGACAATTTATAAGATTTAGAGCAAGAGGGTTTTTTTTAAATATATTTTTCCATTCCTGATGTTTTCCTAAAATGAAAAAAATTTCGGCAATTATATAGTTTAGCACATATATAGTATTTCTTTTTTTATGCATTCTCCTCTATTTTTTCTCTTTTGTAGAGTAAATAAATAAAGCCTTAAACTAAGAGAAATAAATGAAACTAAATTTACAAAATTTACCTGACATATTTAAAATTTTGAAAAACCCACTGCCATTTATTAGTAAAGAAAACTTGGAGAAGGTTGCTTATTTTAACACAAAGAATCAAATACTAGCTGAATACTGGATACTGCAGGATACGAACAAAGCCATCACATAACACAGATACTATTTCATTTCACATTATAATAATAACATATAATACAACTTGCTTTCAGTTGATTATCGATTCGACTTTAGATAGCAAGAAAGAATTTGATGAAATAGATTACAAAAAACAAAATATGAATCTTGCTCCATTGTTAACTTCCACTTAGATTATTTGATTTTTAACAATAATGGTTTTCATAATTATTTTTTCAAATATTTATCAAAAAATGATTGAAGTGTGCAGTTTTCTAAAAAGCATCGAACTTTTTGCAATTCAAAAATTATGCCAAGCAATCCTATTTTGAGAGACAGAGCATAGTTTAATGTTTGCAGAATTGTTTTGGAATATCAATCATTGTAATTGAACGCAAAGTATATGTAACCTTATGCTATTAACTTCTAGGGTGTTCAGGGGAAGATAATATTAATTCACATATAATAATCATACTTTTGATAAACAAGAGTGATGAAATGAATTCTAGAAATGCTGTTTGATGAGAAATAGGAAAATATAAAACAGGATAAATATTTTTCAAGGCATTTTAACTAAAATTTACCATCTTGCACTATTTTAAACTTTAAAATCTTGATATCATTTATTTCTAAATCTAATAATAACAAGGCAAAAAATGCGTCTTTGTGAGCCTTTCTGCTACTTCACAACATATGCAAATGGACTTAAATGATTTTTTTCACAAAAAAAATCATATTTATTCTGCCTTTTGATATACCCATTCCACGCGTTTTACAACATTCTTGAATAAAAAAGTAGGAATATTTTCTTTTTTTTTTAAAAAAAAAGGGTGCTTCTGCCTATTGTTTACCAACAAAGGTTATTTTTTAAATAGTGGAAACTTTGTAATATCAAATGATAATTTAAAGTTTGGGCAAATAATTTCTGAAAAAAAAAGTTTTAAAATAAACGACTGCTTACATATTCCAATAAAAATGTTCAAACAGCCCCTGTATAGATATTCTTTTGCCTTAAATGATGCATTGTTTATTTTTTTTTTTTGCGAGTTTTACTTGAAATTAAAGTTCAGCTCAAACCGATTCTTAGCCCGAGAAGAATATCAACAGTAACATTAAGGAAGAAGCAGAAATAAATAAATGTTTAAGTTGCAATCTATCCATATTAAATTTAATTCAGCAACAAACTTTCCACTAACTTAGTTTTCAAATATAGATGAAATTTTCAACTAATTTTGGAAAAATCTTTTCTAAACTTTATTGCAGTGTTCATAATGGCAATAATTTTGTTAATGTACCCTTTTGAAGTGTATTAATGTATTTGAAGAAGATTTTAAATTTATTTGGTTATTTTATATGGTTTATAATAATCAGTTTCCAGTTCAGTTCTCTCTTTATTTTACACCATAACTAATTCATTTGGTTCAATAGTTTTAATTTGAAATTATTCCACTGTATAATATGCTTTGTTTTTGGAACTGTTCTCACTAATTGCAATTTACAAGCAAAGTGAACCAGGGATGGCAGTTATTGTGAAAATAACTGTTTTCCGGTTATTCATGCTTTTTCAACCTCTGAACATAATAACCTCCTTCGATAACCTGGCAGTTATAACCGCGTTTTTTTTATATAAAGAAACGCCATTTGTAGACAATTTTTTTTTATTTATATTGTAAGATAAGAGATCAATCTAATGGCCAATATGCATCTGTTCATAAAGGACTCTTTCAGTAATCCCCCAACCAACAGATGCTTCGAGGAAGCGTTTGTCGCGATTGGTTCAAGATTATGAAATTCAAAACTTCATAACTTGGTAAATTTCAAACCTAAAATCGAGCCTATCTTCCGATCTGGTATTTTTTGCACAGTTATTGGATTTTTAAAAAAATAACCGGTTATAACCGGGACAAAAAAATAACTGAAAAAGAACAGTAGGTTTGCCCCCTCCCTAAAGTAAATTAGATATTTGAAAAATACGCAATTGAATACACAGCTAAGCAATACCTCTTGGGTGATAACTGAATTTATAAAAACATTACAAATCATTCTTTGCTGAAGAAATGCATACCCCGTGATTTCTTCACTAACTGTATGCTCCACTTGCAGACGAGCGTTCACTTCGATGAAATAGTGGTCTCCTTTCTCGTCCAAAAGGAATTCGACCGTTCCAGCATTCTGATAGCCGACCGACTTAGCTAACCTGATGGCGTCGTCAGTCATTTTCTGTCTTATCTAGAGAATTGGGGGTAGAATGGGAACAATTCAATGAACTGCAAATTTGAGAGAAATACTTTTGAACTAAAATTTTCCAGTTGATTTACATGCAATAAGAGTTTTTATGAAATCTTATTTGATAAAATTCTCAATTTATCATAGCAATAAAATCCTTCACAAATAATTCTGATGTATTTAGAGTTTGAGGCCCTGAATACAAATATGGTAAATAAAGTGAATAAACAAAATCTAAAATTTTTAAAACAAGAAAGGAAAACATCAAAATATTTCCTAATACTAATGTGTTATAAGTTATTAATTACATTAATTAATACAATATTCAGTATAATTAATAACTTATAATTATGCAGATGTAAAATTTTTTTATGGTTTAGTGATTAAAAATATGCTGAGAATATAAAAGTTATAACGTTTTTAAGACAACTGTAAACAGCCTTTGATTTTCCCAATAGATTTTTTAATACCTTTAGCATTCAAGTGCGTTTGATGCTCATTTTGTTTCGGTACTCTGTAACTTGAGTTCAAGAGCCACTCGCCACCCTATATTTTTTGAACAAACCTACAGAGAATGTATGGTGGAGGAGTGTTTTTTTTTATTTTTATTTCGTTTGAAAATGGGGTGTGGTGTGGGTGACATTTCAACATCATAACCTTTCATTAAAAAAAAATTGTCGAAATCCGTTGGGTGGATGGGTCTGGGGTATTTCTACAAGGCCCATAGACACTGTACAGAGGAGAAGTGTCTTTCAGTTTTGTTCGAAAATGGGGGCAGGCGACCCTTGATGTCATATTTAGACGTCATGACTTATCAAATGAAAAACAAATTGTCGAAATCGGTCGAGTGGTTGAGGCTGGCAGACTCTGCAAAGGTTTTTTTTACCAGATTTTAAATATATAGATTTTTTGACTCGGGAAATACATGAAATAGATTTCGTGGGATTTCATAATCATATAATAGCTTCTGATCTATTCATGTGGTAGCACAGTGTGGTTGCTGTTGGGGTTATGCCTGGTTGATCAACCTATGCTATTGAGTAAAGCACAAGAAAACAGTTTATTATTTTAAGCTTGGAAAAACTGCATTTGAAAAATAAAAAATCAGGATATCAATTTATCGTTTTTGTCAGAAAGAAATATTTATTTTACTATCTCGAAGCAAAATCTCTTATAACAAGATAAAAATGAATTATGCAACACATTATTTCCCATGCTGAAATCTGTTATATTTAATTTTAATACAGGCAACTACAATTTATTATTATACATTTTTTTAAAATTTTCATTTGTTTGGAGAAGTGTGTATGGCAACTTGGGCCACACTAATCCCTACAAAAAGAAATTTTTAGCGTGTACCTTCCATGTCCGATGGGGAATTCAATTAGTCTGGGAAAAACATGGACGAGTGAGGTTCAAAGAATGGAATCGGTAAATCTGCCAATTTAAATGTCATTATTCTAAATGTTCTGTTGTATGAAATGCGTTTTCGTGAATATGTTTATGTTGTGTTCATCATTGTGAAAGAAATAATTGAAAAACGCAAAAAGGACTCTTTATTTGAACTCTTGAAGAGAACACACATAAATTGGACCTTAGGCTTAAAACCACAGAGGTTGGGAATACAAGAAACAGATTTGGTGAGCTTCTATAACCTTGTAATAGCTTCTGATCTATGTATGAGATAGAACAGTGTGACGTAACACTATCCTTTGGGCTTGTGTCGTGTTAACCTTCACTACTGAGTAAAACAAAAATCATTTAAAATTAAATGTTTGCATAAAAAAATTATATTTATAAAACATCAAACAAACAACGAAATTTGGGATTCTTTGAGATATGCAACATACAACAAAATTCAAAGCTTCAGAAAAATCACGAAATGCAAATAAACTTACGGATTCACTGAAATTAGGAGCTGGTGCAATTTCTACAACTTTTTGATGTCTCCTTTGCACTGAACAATCTCTTTCAAACAGATGAACAACATTGCCGTAATTATCACCTAAGATGCAAAACAAACCGAGTGAGACTTGACAAGATACACGTCTAGAAAAGTAGAGAATTAAGCAGTGGTGAACTAACTAATAGTGGTTCATGAACTAAAAATTTAAGAACCCATTAATGCCTAGAGTCCCTTTTTTTAGGGAAGCTTCTAAAATTGTAACAAGCTCACAGTAATTATTTTTTCAACATGAATTTTACAAACATTTATATTTAACATTCCATCAGGAGCATCTAATCTGCGAGATAAAGCACCCATATTTTTTTGTGCTCAAGTGCAGGCTTTACTGAGAAAGGTGTGGGACCTCTAATAGCTTCCTGGCTCCCTGCCACTCATGAAAAGGTATTGTGGTTTCCTCTAGTGCTTTTTTTTATGTATGTGAGGGGCGCGTTCATCTGGTAGACGTGTTGCTCTAGATGATGTTTGCATTTTTGATTTCCCACATTTTTCTCAATATTTCTTCTCATATACCTGCAAAAATTCGTTTACCAGTGTCCCAGCTCCTAACTCAATGGTTGATCGTTATTTCCAATATACTGTTTCAAAAATATCGATTTATTTCAGGCTCTCAACGACAATTGTCATTGCTAAGGAACCTTAGAGGAAAACAAACGTCAACTTTCTGAACATTTTGTTAGCTGAAATTGCAAGGAAATGAAAAATCTAAATTTATTTAAAAATGCAGATATAACTTTGTATCAGTGAATAGTTCAGGTTGCTAAGCTTTTCCTCAAGCCTAAGCAATAATTTAATTTTTAATCTCGCACATTAGTTGCACCCAAACATGTTAGCATTTCAGGGTTCTTACTGATTTTTTAAATTAAAAGTCAAGGAGTTTTCAAGGGGTATTTTCAAAATGTTCAAGGAGTCAGTATTTACGCATGAAAAAGGGTTTCCTTTTTAAAGTACACAAAAATTATATTAAGAGTATTTAAAACATTGCTAATAACTCAATTAAGTGTGGTTATATTTACTTCTTTTATAAGCTTTTACTAAGCTGATTTATCCAAGAATGCCATGTGAAATCTATTTATATGAAAGTAGAGTGGTGCCGCTTAGACATTCAATTTTTTATAAAATTATACAACTACCCTAAAAATTCAAATAGTTCATTTACATACCATGATTTACCATGTTTTAATAAAAAACTATTTCCATTAATTTTTTTTAGAATTTAAATTCTTAAATAATTTCCATGTCTCACTGTGCACCTTATGTAGTGCACATGATCCACGATTTAAAATATAGAGATGCAAAGAGAGTCATTGATTTAGATATTTGAAACTGTTTTTTTGGTATTTTCTTTGCTTATAAAATAGTATTTGAAGAAAATAAAATTAACAAAATTCCTTGGTTATTAAAACTAATTTAGCTAAATTTGATTAATAGTGTCTATTAACTCCACCATCACAATATGTGTCCTTTACAACAAACCAAACGTTACAATTTAAAGAAATACAGTTAATGTTTCGAAATAACCCAAGAGAAATAACATTCTCAAATTGAGCTATTCTTTTGTTTTGGTTATTACTGAGTGGTACTTAAAATCAATTATTAAATTTTGGATACTGCTAGGGGATGAACATCAAATCGTGGAAAGAGCAACGCTTGGTAATTGATACGGCGGCGATTTAGAATCCTCTTTATCGGTGAAACGTAGTACACATTTAATAAAAGAAATGTTAAAAATTGAAAAACAAGGAGTTTATAAGGAGTAAAATCCAAAATCAAAGAGTTTCCATAGTGCTTGAAAATGAAAATCGTATTCAAGGAGTTTTTAAGGAGTTTTCAAGGAGCGTACGAACCCTGCATTTGCATTGAGCTCGGACGAAGGTTAAGTGTTCTTTTCTTTTACATTCAATCGATGGTAGCGCATATCAAGTGCTTGGTTCATAATGCAGCCTTTTTATTTTCAAGTCAGGCTCGAAAGCATTTATTTATTTATTTTTTTTGCAATGGAAAATCGAAAAGGTTAGGTTTGTTCAGTTATTTATCAATAATTTACTTACTGTCATTTAACAAATATATCAGTAACTACAACTATAAGAACATGCTTTTTATTGGAATTTAATATAATTTTAGATTTTGATAGATGTTTTAGCATTAATAGGACTTTGCTTAAATAAGAACGCAAGCTTAGGAGGGCATTAAAAAATTAATTTACTTATTTTCAATTGATTTCATAACATGCATTAGTAGTATACAAAATATTATTGAAAAAATGTGACATAGGCATTAACTGGTTAACCGATTCATCTTTAATTATTATTAAATAATATATTTAATTTATATTCATTATATTTAATTTATTATTAGTTGATGTCAAAAAAGGTTTTTTCCCAGTTTTAATTTCAAATTCCGTACAAAAACTGATCAATCTTAAAAAGATTAAATTTAAATCTTTAATAATGATAAGAATATAATAATAATTAATATTATAATAATATAATAACAATTAATGTAATAATAATTCAGGGATGAGATTGGCAAAAAAGCAAAAAGACTGAAACCATATGAGAGCAAAAGATTTGTACTATAATTTATTTTAATTGTACTATTATTTGTACTATTATATATTTATGTAAATCGAAACTATGCTTTTTAACCCATATAAACACAAGGTTTTGCTTCATATGTCCTTAGCAATTCAATACATGTGAATAAGAAAACATATTTGAATGAGAAAATTAATATTGTTTTTGCCAGATTTTTGAAATCCAATATTAATTTTAAAACAAGACTTAAAATTTAAATAGATTAACAACAATTTGCACAACATCTCAACTTCATGATTCACCAGAATCGATAGCTTGGGAAACAACTGGTCACCCGGAAAGGGATGCATCGCAAAGACGAGTGGGAAATGTCTTTGGCGTTTCTCAAAAAGTAATCTGTCTACTTTGGAACTGGTTATGAACTACTGGAGATGCTTCTAGAAAGCCAAGTCAAGGTTATCCATGTGCAACAACAAAAGCAAAAGATCATTTCTCTATAACAGCCCATTCAAAACAGAACAAGAATATCCATTGACCCCTTAACTGGTTTGTTTTCTCAACTATTTAATTAGATAACACCTATTTTGGGCACACTTTGTCATTTTAACTCAATTGAGAACCTAATGGACAGTTGAAATGGTTATGGATTCTACGTAATTTTTGTATCGAATTATAACGTCTGTGAATGACATTGTTTTAATTCACAAGTTTAAAACTGTGGTAATTCGATGCACCTATGGAGTACAGGCAAACCAGTTAAGGTGAATAAAATAATTCTGTAAGCCAAATTTCCTAATACCATGCATTTGTCCAACTATATAGAAATATTCATTATAATTTTTCTCAAAAAGGATCATTCTTCATAAATAATATAAAAATAATAGTGACTTAGTAATTCAACATTTATAGTAATTTGATATTAATTATTGGAATTATTCATTAATTAGTAATAATTAGATTAATATTTATAATATAATGGCAATTAATGTTATAATTAATAATGATAATTAATGCACTCAATTCACTTATTAATTATAATTAGTAATGATAATTAATATTGATGACACAATTAGATTAATATGATTGGAATAATTAATTAGATTAGTAATTAATCATTCGTAGTAATTAAGAATAGTGATTCAGTAACTTCAAAAATAGCGATATGTATTTCGCCAATATAAATAATATATAAATATTAGTGATATGTATTTCTTCAATAACAGTGATCTTTTAATTTTTTTTGAGCCAAAAGTATTTGTTATAAACAAAACTGTAAAAGTGTTGCAAAACCAAACTAAACACCAAGATGTGATAGCACAACATATAAAACAGGAAAAGACATCAAAATTACACAGTATTATGCTTCATTTATAAGGCTTTACAGGGGGTCTCAGGGAATGCCTCACCTAATATCTGAACTTCTATATGACGTGGTTTTTCTATGAATTTTTCAATAAACACTGCTCCATTTCCAAACGCAGCTGTAGCCTCAGAAACAGCACGATTAAAAAGCTCCTCGAATTCCTGCCAGAAAAGCAAAGACACACATGAGTATGGAATGCAAAACAAAACTGTTCAAATTAAACTTCAAATTATTAAATTTAATAAAGACAGTTTTTAAAAACAAATTTTTTATTAGCATACTTAAGAGTGGTATTTTTTTACTTTAATTATTTTCTACTTTTTAATTTACTATTAATTATTATAAATATCATGGAATTTTTAAATCAATTTTTCTCAAGCTGGTGCCATTAGTACAGACTCAAAATTTAATTAGATTAATTGATAATTAAGTTCTAAAAATATGAAAATAGTGTATTGTCATCGAAAACATACAATTGTATAAAATTTCAGAACTCTAGTCCATCAAAATGGGAATGAAAAATGAATTACAAAAAAAAACCAGTCAAGTTAAAAGTTTAAAAGATTGGCATTAAAATCATATTTCACAATTTTGTCTCATATACAAGTGACTAAAAAAAAATTTTTCATTATAAAAGAAAGTTTATTATCAGAAAATTCATATGCAAAGAGTTTTTGTTTTTTAATACTTTTTAGAACAGTATTGTTTAAGACAATTAATGGAAAGACAATAATTCCAGTTTCTTTCTTAAATGTACAGCAATGTTATTGCTTTGGGTACATTGTTTCAAAATGAAACGCATTTCAAACAGAAATGCATAAATTTGGCAGAGATGTTTTTAAATATTATCGAAAAACAGGTGTGAAAAGGAAAATCAGTTCTGGTAATCATAGATGACAGTAATGCAGAATGCAAATTCACACTTTTTCCTATTTTTTTTTAAATCTTTTTTCTCCACTTCTGAACAGAAAAGAAATTCCCTTACCTTGGCTATCATAAATTTTACCACCGCCAAGTAACACCTTTGCACATACCTATGTTTAATGGATACCAAACAAAGATTGGCTTTTGATGATCTACTTTTAGATTGCATTGTATTCTATTAACCAAATTTATGTGCCATTTAACACTCCATTTTTTATGATTTCAATTCATTATTTACACACTTATTAAATATGCAAATTTTGCTTCAACTTTTTTTTTTGAAGAAGGCGATATTTATTCAGTATTAAATCACGGCAATCAGTTGTGTAAAGGTTGAGGATTCTTATCAGAATATTCTGTGGCAAGTTCTCTTCTTGATGCTATTTCACTACCTCTCTTAAAATTTTGAAAAAGAGAAAAAAAATATGTTTAAAAAAATTTTTCTTTGAACTTCTTAAAACCTAGCATTTTCCTAAAAAAAAAAATCTTTAAACTTTTTTTATTTCTTTCTTACATTACCATTGTTATTTTCATATTGGTTATTTCAGTTTACTTTTATATCAAGTTCATACAAATATCCTTATTTTCTTTATAATAATGAACTCTGTTATTGACCGACTGTCCCTTATAGAAACAGACTAACAACCACTTAGAAATACTCAAAGAATGTGCAACACTAAAAATGAACAGCACACTCTGCAAACTAGTTTTCCCTTTCTAAGAAGTAGTTCATTTACAATAGAACTAAACTGCTTCTCACTGTCAGTTTAAGAAACAACTATCCCCAACTATCATTGTTTGTTGCTGCCCCAGAGACGAAGGGTGAGAACAATGTGGATTCTGACTTGGAGGGGTTTTGTCAGGCTCTGGGAAAACTGGAATGTGTTGCAGTGAACAAAAGGTGGTATGGAGTGTTAAAACAATTAACACAATAAATTACTAGTTTTAACACTTTCCCTTGTTAATTGGGTTTTTGACAAATTACTACTGAACAGATTACATCAGTCCTATACGTTGAGAACAAGATCAATAACCGTGGCTTAGTCATGATATCAGCAACCTGTCTTTCGGTTCACACTTGCTCAACATGTAGCTTGCCTTCCATTACTTTATCGCGAATGAAGTGCTTTATTTCAATGTGTTCAGTCCTTTGATGAAATTCTGGATTGTGGGCAAGCTTTGCAGCTGCTTGATTGTCTACTTGAAGTGTGGGTACTCCCTTCAAGTTTACTATTCCTTGATATAGTCTAGTAAGCAAAAGGACTTCTTTGACTGCCTCAGATACTGCCATAACTTCAGCCTCTGTAGTTAAGTGGCTACAATTGCTCATCTCTGACTATGCCAAGAGATAGCTCCTCCGGCATATACTATCACTGAACCAGATAATGATCTTCCAGATTTGTACATCCACTGAAATCTGCATCACTGTAGCATTCCAGCACTCTACTCGTACCAGTTGCATGGTAGGTGATTTCAAAATTAGTGGTACCTGCTATCCAGCAGAACACTCTCTTTACTCTCACAACATCCTCTGCAGATGGACTCTCTGGTGACCTGGATAGATATCCTACACTGTAAGCTATATCTGGCCTTGTTCCCACCATCAGATACATCAAAGCACCAATTGCTTAACGATATGGAAACTCCTGTCTTTTGGTGTCCCCGGGTTTCTGCAATCTCGATTCCTTTAGCATGAGAGTTGGAGCAGGCTTGCATCCTTCAAACCCAAAATGCTGGAGGATTTTTCTTGCATACGCTTTCTGACTAATTTCAATCGAACCATCTTAGTGGCATTCAATTTCAAGTCCTAGAAAGCAAGAAATTTCTCCAATGTACACTTTAAATCTGTTTTTTAGTTCTTTGAGGAAGTTATCCAAGTCTTTTTGATTAGTTGCACTAGTCCATTATCCACTATGCGTAGTTTCCTACCAATTACTTCTTTACTATACAGACACGGGTCGGCATCACTTGCTTTAAAACCAAGTGTCAGCAAAAACTGGCCAAACCACTTATTCCAGCAATGGGGAGCTTGTTTTAGACCATACAAGCGATGCTTGAGCTTGCAAACTGGTTCTGTTCCATCCTTATAGCCTTCTGGTTGTTGCATATAGATGGTTTCATCCAGTTCTCCATATAAAAAGGCAGTTACCATCTGGATTTGTCTTCATTCTGAAAACCCATCTCTACCTCTACATGGTAGGGCTTTACTTCCTGCTGTTAGTTCAGGCAGTTCCCACATCTGATTTTCACTGTGAGAAGCCATTTTGCTCTCTGTGGCTTTCTTCCAGGTAGCACTTTCTTTGCTATTAATTGACTCTCCAAATGTTCCAGGATTGTCACTTTCATAAACGAAGGATTCAGCTTCCATGATATAGTCCTCAAAACGTGCAGGTGTGCGTAACACAGAACAGTCTCTCAATTGTCTCTCACTTGAGGGTTGAAGCTCTTCATTATTGTATTCTTCAGTGTCACTTGTAATTTCTTGTTGATTTTCTTCCGAGTCATCTACAGAACCACTTGTAGGTTCTTGTTACTTTTCATCCAATTTCTCCTCAGCATGCTTTCCCTCATTAGAAGGTTCTTTCAACATCAGTTGAATGCATCTGCTAGGTTTCTCTTGGAAAATAACATCTCTAGATAAAATCACTCTATTCTCTTCTATTAGCCAAATCCTGTAACGCTCATCACCGTCATATCCTACAAGGTAGCCCTTGACAGCTTTCTTGTCCATTTTCTTCCTCTTTTTAACAGGAATGTGTGCATAGCAAGTGGAACTAATTATTCGTAAATGTTTCAGGCGAGGCTTCTTCATCTAGTTCATATGGGTTAGCACCTTCCACTGACGACTTGCCCATTCTGTTCAAAACATATACAGCTGTGGTAACCAGTTCAGCCCCATTGCAGCAAGATAATTGATGTCAGGATTTGAGTACTTGAATGTTTTTGCCATTTCTATAATGGTGAGCATCTCGCATTCACTGCCACCATTTTGTTCTGGCATGTAAGGTGCAGTAAGTCTTTGCGCAATTCCCTCTTGGCTTAAAATGGCACAAACCTCTTTTTTGTCGAATTCACATCTGTTGTCACTAAGAAATTCTTTCAATGAATGGCCTAAATTCTTAGCATGGGCGAGCATTATCTTGAGTACATCCTTCACTTCAGATTTTTCTTTGATTACAAAACTATAGTGAAACTTAGTATAAGTACCTTTGAATACAACTAAGAAACACTTCTTTTGAAATGAGTAATTAAAAAGGTCCACATACATCTGCTGAAACCAATTCTCCAGGACTTGTAGCTTTCTTCCTGGTTCCAAATGGTAACCGATGTGATTTCCCATAGATGCACGATTCACAGGGTTTGTTATCTAGGTGAACACTAATTCCTAGTTCTGCCTGAAGCATGTCTTTGATGTCCCCATCTTTCGTGATACAACTGCAACAAAGAGCTGTTTTACTTGAATGTGTACACTTCTACTTCCTTTTCAGGCACAATTAGCTCAATATCCGCCTTGAACAGAGTTCCATTCACGCTATGTTTTCCATGCAGTATAATTTCACAATTCACTTTAGCCAACACTCAGTAGACAATGACCTAAATTCACTGCTGGTATATTTCCATCTTAAGCAGAAAGCACTGAAAACAAATTTCTACTTATCTCGGGCACATACCAGACATCTTGTAGCATGATTTCCTGGCATTTCTCGCCAACAGTGGTCTTAACACAAATATTGCTTTTTCCAAGTGCAGTCACGGTTTCTTTTCCAGCAGCCTTAATGCCACAAGGACAATGGAAACTCGTGAAGTCAACAAAGTACTCCGGACAGTTTGTGATGTGACGAGTTGCTCCATTATCAAATCCGTTTCAGCCATTCAGACTTCTCCACAAATTGGACACATTGGCAGTCTCCGTGTTTCCATGGAATACATTTGCTGGTTTTTTCCTCTTCAGTCTTCCATTGGAAATCCACTTCCGCCAGTCTTTAACCCAGTGTCCTCTCTTGTAGCAGTAGTTGCAAGTGTCTCCTTTCCTTGACTGTTTCTAGAATGAACCCTTACTATTGTACTTCTGCTTTCCTTGATTTGTAGTTGCTAAAGCTTCCTGAGCATTTTTATCGTTAGTTTCAGATTTAGCAAAATTTCTTTCAAACATTCATTGTTGATATGTAAGCCAGCCCCGCCCCCCGGGGGGGGCCCTATGGGGCTGCAGCCCCTCCCAGAGCTAAACCATAATTCTTGATTTTATTTTAAATCACTACAACTCTTTGTTCTTAATTTCCCTTTCTTAAAAAAAATAATAAAAATATGACAGCATTGCTTTCTGGCTTGACAGGCTCGAAAATTTTCCTACTTTTCTAGTCATTCCATCTGTACTTGTCGAGTTGACACAGTCGGAAACATTTTTTGGCTACTTATTTCATTGTATTTTTTATTAAATTATCGGGAGTATTGTAGTGGTTTTTTTTTATGATTCTTATTGTCAGGTGAGTAAAGACTGTAAATTTAAAGTGTTTTTGTTTGCATAAGCCATGAGATTTGACATTCGTCATGACACAAAATTTTTATAACCTCAGCCCCTCCTGGATTCGCCACTGATGTAAGCTCATCGAAAGTCCTTTGCGATCAACATCCAACTGGACTTAAATGTCTCAAAGTTGTTTGGCAAAATATTTAAAACTTTGTACAATAAATTAGATTAGGTAGCTCGTATTCACCTCTATCTTTGAGACCATTGTTCAGTTCATTCCACAGACTCCTGAGTTTAGCAATGTGTGTAGAAACATCATTGCCAAATGACCAGTTAAAAACGAAAAATACTGTACAAATTTTAAACAGCTGATCCTTTGATGTGGCTTCAAACTGCTGTTTTAGAGCTTCCTGTGCAGTTTCTTTATCCATTATTTTCTGATACACTGCATCAGTAACTGTACTTGCTATCAAGGAATTGGCATAACTGTTTGAATTGCGATAGAAATCGCTCCTTTCTTCATGATCTTTCATCTCATTTGCATTAGCGGAGTGCAAAAAAGGTTCTGACTTGACTAACTTGCCATCAATCACTGCTAGGGCTCCTTCATGATAACCCAGCAAGTCTCTTATCTTTCTCTTCCAAATTGGCCAGTCTGTTTCTCAAGCTTCACATGTCTTGGTAAATCCATTTTTTTTTTCCTTGAAAAATAATTTATCACAATACTATTGAACTAACTCTAGTTTGGCTATCTATTGCTAGCGATCTTATCCAAGCCTAATAGTAGTACCAATTGCTTCCAAGTTAAGTTTGTCTAATTGATTTTGACAACCTTGACTGTTTGATTAACTGCTATCTGGAAGAATTTAAAATGAATAAAACCAATGATAATAACAATAACTGTAATTATTTAGATCTATTAATTAAAATTTTAGATTTAGGTATTTCAGTTGGTATCTACGACAAAAGAAATTAATTTTAGGGCTATTTCTCTTTGTCATTCACACTAATCTCAACATAAAAGTCATAAAAAATACCATCCACTCTCAAAAGAATAAAAAATATTTGCAACAACCATTCTGCTAGTGTCAAGGCCATTGATAATTTAAATATTAATTTAAAGTTAAATGGCTACCCTGTACATTTCTTTAAAATTAAGATTTAGAGTATTTTTTAATCTCTCGGGTTTAATTTATTCCACCATTGCACTGGAGGTAGCTTTAGTACTCATACCACACTTTCTGACATTTTTGTAGTCTCCCCAGCAAATTTCTCTGAATTTATAAAAATAAAAAATATAAAATGCACAAATACAATCAATTTAAAAAAAAAAACTAAAAACTCCAAAAAAATCTATGAAAAATTAACAAAAAAATTATTTAAGTTTTTAGTTAGTGTTTCCCTCACTAGATGGAGATTGATGCGCACACCCATAAACAAAGTTAACTTTTGAGTGCCGTTTCTTTCCATTCCACTTCTTAAGAGGCAAGACATTTTAAACTCTTCTTTTCAGACAATGTTTAAAAGACTGTTTTTAATTTCTTATTTGTGGATAAATGTTTTTTCTTTCCAATTTATTCCGGAGCGAGTTCAGGCCTTAGAGGAAAATTCAAATTAAATTTAGACCTTAAAGTCTTTTTCCTCTACAGATAACCCATTCTAATTTTGAGTCTGCATGGATGAATGGCCTCTGCCTCTCTCCTCATCCACCAGATTCTTATTCCTCCTTGTTGTTCGTTATTTTTGTATTTTTAACTCTCTCACAATTAAATATTTCCTTATTTTGTATTTTTATCTTTGTAGTGAACAAAAGGTGGTATGGAGAACTGATTTAAGGAAAGAAACTTCTAGCAGTCTCAAGTTGTTGTAAAAAAAATAATTTCAGAGGAATTTTTACAAAAATTTAAGAGAAAAAAAAGGAAACTCTTTTAAAATTGAATTTCTTTACTTAAGAAATTTTTCCAGGTTTTCACCAGAAAAATGCAAAGTTCCCTGACTTTTCCAGACCCCAAAAAGTTCCCCCGACTTTTCCAGGTTATCCAGGTGGGTAGACACCCTGTCAAAGTGAAGTCGAACATACTGATAATGAGAACATAAATCAACGACGAGTTTAGGGATTTTTAGAAACAAGGGCCGTTATCCCCAGTATGGTAGTTAAACATAGTGTTTCTAAGTGTAAAATCAACAATATATGCTTTTAGAAAGACTTAAAATCTGAATGTTTATGTTATGGATATCTGAAAAATGGGAGAAAATGTATTTACTGTTCAGCAAAGGATTCCGAAACTACCACTTTTGGACGATTTTACACCGGAAAGGGGTGTCAGGCAATGAGTCATATGAGCACATTTCCAGAGTTCTTTGTTAGATAACGCTCATTAAAATGTAAACATCACCCTTCCATTCTTCACTTTCCCCTTATTTTGATGAAAATAACTCCGCCCAGGACATGCACAAAAGCGCGGAGGGTTTTCGAATCTGTTGCTAAACAATAAGTGCAATATACAGAATTTAAACAAATGAGGAAATTTATTTCACAAATACTTCGGTATGATGGACTGAATTTCCTTTTTTATCACTTTATAGAAAAGAATATGAAATTAGTATTTTTCTGTACAAATTAAACTGTAAACTTTAAAAAATGAAACAAATAAATAGGAAATTAAATCTCATTTATTATTACAAATCCTCTCGCATGTAACAGACGTGTCACTGCGCTTGGAATTTTCCTTTTATTATAAATGTTGTGATCACTGGTACACTTTTTTTTAAAGCTCAAGATGCAGATGTTGAATCGGAACTCGTAGGCAAAAACATTTTTAGGACAACAAACATTTTTTGTAAAGGAATGTAAGAGTAGAAGTGATTTGTTTAGACACTAATTATAAGAAAAGAAACAAATTGTTTCCCAATAGCATCACTGACTACTGTATCTTCACAGCAAGGCTTATAACTATTACTGAAAAAATTGTATCCATCAACCGTAAAACAAGCTTGGAAGTGCCAATGGAGTGCTTGCTGTACATTTTTGGCTTTGATATTCGTCAATGCCATACATTTGTGAGAAATACCTGGTATCTTTGAAATCAAACACCAACCAATCCATTGATGCTACCAAACATATATTACAGCTGGTGGAAGCAACTTTCAACAAATAATTGTAAAAAAACTCGGTGAAGAAACAATTGCCAATGACACTGTAAGGAAGCCATTTTCCTTTCATGTCTATTTCTTGAGTTTGCACCCAATGGATTACTTAAGCCCATATAAAAAGTGTTTGTTGCAGCATGCTCCACCATCCCTTAGAGTTTTGCCCACGAGTTCCAATTCAACCTGCATATGTTATAAAGATCATAGCATGCCTTCATGTTTAGAATTTAAAAATCCATTCACTGTTTTGAATTGCCACTTGCAGGACACTAAAACTTGATTTCGAGCCAATAAACAGAAGATTCAAGGTTTTAAATTTAAACATCACATGAGCATAAATAATTTAGATTTTCAGAGGATTTTCCATAAATTTAAGATTCTTTGATTTCTAAAAAAATGAAAACCAACAAGGTTATTATTATATTTTTCATTATTTAACCCGCAAGCATACACATGTGGGGTCTTTATGACTCCACCATTCCACTTTTGTTATATAAATTCTTGGAATGTCTCAAAACCTGCTGTTGTTACTTCCTGTTCCTTTACGGTGGTCTGTAGTGATGCTATATTTTTTAGGGAAGCTTTGTAAATCACATTTTTATATATTTTTAATTACAAGATGAATTCACTGCAAGTCAGAGGTATGTCAATTTTTATTTTCTTTTGATTTGCTCGCTCTAAATCCACTCTGAGGCATGTAAAGAGAACTGTCAAATTTTTATATGGACTGTATTGGGGGGGCTTTAAAAAAGAACTTTTGAAAATGACATGACTAGTTTTTATTATTCTCTGATTCATATATGTTATATCTTTTAATGGAGTGTCAAATGAATTAGCCTTTTGGTTTTTATTTTTTCTCTGATTCATATATCAAGTGATGTGGCTTTATATTTTTAGTGTGTTTTTTTTAATGGAGTGTCAAATGAATTAGCCTTTTGTTGTGAAATATCATTATTTACTTAATTCGTTTGCTGAATTTTCTTGTTTTTTACTCCTTTTTTACCTTTTGTTCTTGTGTCAATGAAAGGGCTGTATACATTTTAAGTGAGAATTTATTTTGAGTTTCAGTTGAAATTATTTTTTATATGTAACTTAAGCAAAAGCTTGTGTGTTTTAAATTGGTTGTTAGGTACTTTTATATGTTCAAAATGGGTCTTTTTTAATTTTAAAGCGTTCTGTAACTGGGCTTTCCTTTTCGTTTTTTTTTTCTCGTCAAAGCTATAGCGTAGGTGAGTTTAGGTCGCGATTTCGCATTTAGAGAGAGACGCTGAGTTGTTCTTTTCACATCCGGTCTTTTAGGCATTCCAAGATGGCTAACCTTGTTGAAGGGGAGGAGAATCGTGACGTTGCGTTTCTTTTTCGGACAGTGCTGGACTCCTGTCCAATCGGGGGTCAAGCGATTTCGTCATCATGACGTCGCTGAACCCTCCTACTTAAGGGAGCGCGCGGATAGCTCGGGGCTTTTTTTCCTGGGGTTCCTGAGGCTGAAGTTTCGTCCCAGCGGACGTCTGAGCATGGGATCCGTTTTCGGCAGAATGCCATAGCGGCTGCTGTTTTAGTTTTGAAGAGCTGAAGGAGGGATGTCAATCTTTTAACATCATAGCAATCCTTTCTCTCTGGACACACGAAATGAGACAGCGGACTGAGGAGTGAAGCAGGAGAGAGAGGAGCATTTTATTTTTCGAAGATTTTCTCTTTCTCTTGTCTTTCGGCCACGTCAATCGATGGTAGAACCAACGAAACCTGCCACCCGACGCCCGTCCATCATTTGGGGTCGCTAGATCGGCGTTTGATCGGAATCCTGACCGGATGTGAGATGAAGAACCGTGAAGGTGGCAGCCCTCCAAAAAGATAAGTCTCACATGCATGTTTTCCTAGATAATTTTGTTTCTTAAGTCAAGATTGAGGAGAAATGACTCATTGAGCATGAACTATGCCTTTACCTCATTTGAACTCTTAATTGCTCAAATTATGAAAGTGCCGCAAGACGCACTGAACTATTGGGTTATAATCCTGGGGTGGAGTGTAAAAATTAACGTTTAATTCGTTGATGTTTCTTTTCTTTTTCTGAGAGAATAAAGGAAAGAGTGAAGGTGTAATGTTTTGAAAAGCTTGATAACTGCAATGCAAGTGTGTAATCCAGAATTTTAGTAATGTTTTCATGTGTTTGGCATGATTTGTTTAAATTTTATTCTTTGACGTGTAATGTGTGGATAGTTCAATCTGGGGCGTGAGATGCGTATTTACAAATGTATGCAATTGGTGACGGTGCGATAACATGTTAATGCAAACCTTTGCTTAAATTTAGAAATAAGGGGGAGGGATAATGTTAAGTTAATTGAATGTAAATTTGGGAATGGACACTTAAGGGGAGGATTGCGCCTCACGTCTCAGTTGAATAACGTTTTTTTTATATTTGAAACTGTGTCTTTTTGTTATGCGGTATGGGCGCCCACCGATTTCTTGTGTGAACTAAAGTATGACAATTTCAAAGAGAAAAGGTGTAATAACATATTGGAAAAAAATATTTTGTTTAGAATAGAATAATTTAAAGGTTATACAATGTCTTCAAAATGTAAAGAAATAAAAAAAAAAAAAAGGACAGAATAGATTAACGAATTCGTAATTTGTGCAATAATTTTGAAGAGTGAGTTTCGATTGTTTTAAATGTGTGTAAAACTCCATTGATTAATGATTAGGAAATTTGTGCAATAATTTTGAAGTGTGAGATTTGTTTATTTCAAAAATTGTGTAAAACTTAATTGATAAATGATTACGAAATTTGTGCAATATTTTACAATATTCTTAACGGTGTGCAGTAGCTAGCATATTTAACTTATCCATTCTTGTTTAATAAACTCTTTATTTTTATTTACAATTATTGCTTTATGTTGTCATTTCACATATGCACCACCATCCTAGCATATCTGAGCATTTGGTAATGTTAAGTTCCTCTGGGTTATTGCTGAAAATATAATATACACAACGCACCCTTCCATCTTATATATTTAAATGTGATAACCACTTTGCAATTTGTGTTACTTTTGCCTTTTGAAAAATGCCGTGACAAATCACGACAGGTCAAGAAGGAAGGGATTAGAGCAGCAGGGACAGGGAAAATGGGATGGTTCAGTTTTTACTGGAGGGGGAGAAGAATTTGCTCTGTGCAAGTGTGAGTGTCGCAGATTTCTTAACATTACGGCTATGACAGAAAATGGAAACCATTTGCGAAATATCGATTTTTTTTTTTTTAAATCTAAATATTTTCTGGCAGAAAAAAAACTTGTTTTATATAACTGGAATAGGAATAAAAGGAATGAATGAAGAAACAATTATGATAAAATGGTGACAAGTTAAATTCTTTTTATTTTTGTTAAAAATCCCATTCATATCTAAAATCCAATTTATATGCAAGAAAAGATATTTATATATTGTTCATTATTTATTATAATTCAAAAATATTCATATTTTTTATTTGAAAAATGAATAAAATAAACAGTAATTGTCTAATAATATAGGATCAAAATGATACCACACGTGTTAATATTCCAAAAGTTTGTGTTTGAATGTTAAAAAATGTATTTATTCATGTGAGTTTTAGGTTAGTGTCCATGCACATTCAAAGTCACGCATTTTTATATGAAAAATGTACTCCATCATGCCTAAAACAGCTGCATCAAATAAAATTTATCAGGTATAAATTATAATATTGTTTAAGTTATAACATCAGCAATATTATGGTGAAAATCTAAAAAGGGAGAGCAAAGGAATGATACAACCAACAATACAATGCACTATAACATATTGAAGGAGGCAGAATAATTTTAAAGGTAAAAGAGTTATAAAGTTCTCACACACCTCCATATTCTTCACCACACGCATTCCACGGCCGCCGCCACCATAGGCAGCTTTCAAGATAATGGGAAGCCCGTGCTGTTCTACGAATTTGGTGGCATCTTGCAAGTCCACGATGGGAGTATCGGTGCCAGGGACCACCTTTACATCTGAAAAAAGAGGTACTCTTTTTTAAAAATAAAAGATTGAAATAAGCAGTATACCAATATTGTTATCCATTATATAAAGAAGTAACTCAATTATGCTAGCAGCGTATCAAAAACTAATTGCTAAAAGGAAAAATAGCCTTTAAAAAGCTGTGGCTTTCAAATAGTTCTGGATTCAAATACGAAAAATAACCAGACATTTTCTGTGCAAGACATTTATTAGTGTGACAAAGTGAAACTTAAACAAAAACTCTCGTTCAAACAACAGTTATAAAAGTTTACAGTCAACATATATATATAGCGTGCACAAATGCTTAACAACTGAATTAATACAAAGAAGCCCCATGGATATGACATCCTCCCACCTTAAGTTGTTGGAAAACAACTTAACTTACAAAAAACATTTAAAATTTTCAATGAATAACAAGCTATACATTTCTACTTTTATATTATAAAATTTTAAAATGAAAGCATAACTTTTAAAGTTCAAAAGGTAAAAGAAATATTTACAAGTCCTGCTTTAGAGGTTGTTTTACAGTCATCCCACTTTTTGTTTTTTAAAAGAACAGGTGCAGTGTCATTCCTAACAGTTTCACTGGAAACCTCTTTGAACCAGGATGAAGAAACTTCTCTGTTTTACTGGCCATAAAAGTTCTCCTTTAGATGTTCGCAAGCGCACTAGTCTGGTAACACCATCTTTTCCAAGTAACAATTCAATAACGACACCTAAAGGCCAGTCAGTACATTTAACATTATTACTTCCAATGAACACAACTTCGCCAAGCTTAATTTCTCATCCCTGTTTCTTATGTTCATTTCTTTGAATCAAAAGTCCCAAATATTCAGACCTAAATCTTTTCCGGACATCAGTTATTAATTGCTGGCGATATTCTATTCTTTTGTTGAGAACAAATTCATCTACTTGATCTAAATCAGGAACACCAATTTTCCTGAAATCGTGCAAAAATGAGTTAGGTGACAAAGGTATCAGTTCAGAATCCCTTTATGACACATGACTAAGCGATCTAGAGTTTATAACAGACTCTGTATCACATAAGACAGTGACCATTTCTTCGCAAGATAAATAGGCATTTCCGAGAACTCTTCCTAGAATCTGCTTCATTACACCAACCAATCTTTCCCAGAAACCACTGTATTCTTCGTATGCTGCTAAATTGTGCAATTTCAGCCCAATTGACTAATTTCAAATAATTTGAAACACCGATCAAATTGCTTACATTGTCACAATACACAATTGATGGTCTTCCCCTTCTTGCGATGAATCTGCGAAAACTTTGAAAAGCTTTAGTAGTTAATGTTGAAAGAAATTCAAAATACACAGCTCTGAAGACAGCACGCATATATGCAAATCCACGCTTTACTCCCTCCTTTTAAATACAGTGGTCCAGCTAAATCAAGATCTCAAAAACTGCAACATCTTTCATTCTATTTTCTGAAAGTGATGCAGAGGGGTTAGTCACATTTCTTTTGCTGTGTCTCTTTTTCTTTTGGCAAATAACACATTTTGATAATACTGATTGAACAGTTTTCTCGCATTCAAAATCCAATAATGTTCACGTAGAATATTCAAAAGCATTTGTAATCCTGCATGTGAATTCTTTGTGTTCAGTCATTATCAGTCTCTCGACGACTTGGTGATGAGATGGTAAAATGATGGGGTTCTTGAAATCTTCTGAAACTTTTCGGTATGTTATTTTTGTCTTCACTCTAAGGATTCCTTCTCCATCTTTGTATGTTGCTAAAGAATTCAATTTCTTTCTGTCAACTTCATGAATAAAGTATCCATCTTTACAATCTTTATAGTTTTGCTTGTTTCATTCCCTTATGTGATAATTCACCAGCGATTCGAGAAGTCGAATTCCTACATTTGAAAATGAATCTTTTCATCCAAGCCGCATCCGATCACAACTTCAAAAATAATAGTAGTGCCAACCTGGATTATATCTACTAATGGAGTCTTCTCTATTGTCTTTACTGCTTCTTTCATTATTTTCAGTTTCATTTAAAGAGCACACTAATGGAAGACTCTTGGAAGTTGGATTTGTTTCTAGTTTTTAAACAGATTGTTCGTCAAAAACAAGTTTGGTAACTGGCCAGTTTTCCTCAGTTTGTAGAAGCCATTTGGGTCCCTCCCACCATCTACTCCATGAGAGTTGGTGAGCAGAACATCCTCCTGAAGGTTAGTCAGCAGGACTTTGTGCTCCTGGAAGATGCTTCCACAAGGTTGGATCAGTCAGTTTTCTTATCTCTTGAACTCTGTTATTTACAAAAACAGACCAAAGTTCTTCACGCTGAATCCAACCTAACACAGTGGTGGAATCAGTCCAGTAATGTTGCTTGACATTGTCCCGCTGGAGTGCGCTGAGCACAGATCTGCACAATCGCGCTCCCACCGTTGCAGACAGCAACTCAAGATGAGGAAAAGTGATGCTTTTAACTGGTGCAACTCTCAATTTGGCAGCCAGCAGATTCGCATGAACAACATCAACATACTCAATGCAAACAAAAACTGCTAAAATCGACTGGCATCACAAAATGTATGAATGCTAATACCATGTTGACCACTTGCAGCAAGAAAAAAACAGCGTCTAACAGATAAATTCTTCGGGGAGCACTCTTCAAACCATTTTAGAAATTCAAGTTTCATGTTATCTTCAACTTCTCTATCCCACGGGATATTGTCTCCTCCCACATCTTTTGTAACATTAGCTTGGGCGTTAAGAGGGCAGAACATAAAAACCTGACAGGATCAAAAATTATATGTGTAACGGAAAGAATGACTCTCTTCGATACAATTTCAAGTTTGTATGCTTTCAGCCAATCCAGATTGATTTTCAGTTCATCTTCTCTGCGATTCCAAATCAATCCTAGAACTGAAGTAACCTATTCTGGGTCATCATCTCCTGTATACTTCCATCCTCTCAAGTTGAATTTTCCTTCAGCCAAGATATGATGACTCTTCAATAAAAGGTAATATTTCTGATTCGTTGTCCAAACTTGTAATTAAATCATCCATGTAAAAACTTCGAAGAAGTATATCAATGGTTCTCTTACTATATGTCGAATTCTTTAGACATTTTTTCAAGTGATATTCTAGCACAGCTTCTAAGAGTAAAGGACTACTTTTCACACCAAACACCACACGAGCATACCACATTATCTTCGGATCTACATTTTCTTCTCCATTCCACCAAAAAAACTTCAGAAAATTCCTCTCTTCTGGTTGCACACTTATTTGCAAGAAAGCTTTCTCTATAACGGCAACAATGCCATATTTATGCTCTCTGAATCTGAGAAGACTAGGGATCAGTTCCAATAAATTAGGTCCAGATTCTAAACACTGGTTCAGTGATGGTGACCCAACTTGTCTGGCAGAGGCATCAAAAACTGAACGGACCTTTGTTGTTCCATGTTGTTTTACAACAGGTCTGTGGGGCAAATAGTGTTCATGGTGACAAGATGATTCAAATGGGTCATTTTCAATTATACCTAATGATGCCCATTTTTTAAACACATCATAAGCTATAAACAAGTTTCCATTATACAATTTTCTAGTCAATGTTTCTAATAGTTTAATAGCAATCTCTTTATTACTGGGTAGAGGAAGATGATCTCCTTTCCACGGGAGAGAAACTTCATATCTGCCATCTTCATTAATTCTGACAGTTTCTTCAAAATACAGTTTGGTCAGGTATAGATACCCAATGTTAGCCTCTAAAATTCTTGAGAATAAGACTGAAGATCTAATGCCTGTTGATGCCAATAGAATACATACTGAAAATGTTATTAAATCAATTGACAACATATAGATGGCAATCCGAATGCTGATAAAAAAATAAATTTATGTTTTCAGTAATGGGTGCATCTTTTTTCTTTGTAAGCTCGAGAATATCCTATTTTATTCTACCATGTTGAAGGAAATTCCTTATTCGCATTATATTATTATTTATTCAAATTCAATTGTGTTTGACATTATTGCATTTTATCAAGGAAATTTTTTTTCTGAAATAAAGCCCAGTGTTGTCAGTTGGTTACAAACTGTTTTTTAGCAATAAACTATATTTAAAATAAAATAGGATTTTTTAAAAGTATTTTTCCCATTCAAGAAATGAAAATCAAAAAACATTTTTAATTCATTTTTTTAAAAAATCGTGCCTTTAAGAGTAATTAATTCTTGCTGCTTTGTCTATCTGGCGTTGCAATTTCCATTAACTGCATACTATAAAATTTCATCCATTAAACCTTTCATTGCCATAAAAAAAGAGCAACTGAAAACCATTTTAAAAGCGCCATACCAGCAGCTATAGCAGACTTTCGGGCTGAAACTTTGTCTCCCATCTTTTCCATGACCACAGGAGACGGACCTATGAATCGAATGCCAGCTGCCAAACAAGCCTGTGCAAAATCGGCTCTTTCGGAAAGAAAGCCATAGCCAGGGTGTATAGCGTCAATGCTGTTTTCCTACAAGTCAACAGACAATAATATTTTAAAATATATATTACATAATATATATTTTATATAATTTATAATATATTTGTATAAATTATTATTATAATTTATAAAGAAAACTATAATATTTTCTTTAACCTCTTCAGGCCTACTTTAGAATTGTTGTTTAGTGCCTGTAGCTATTTTTAAAATTTCCACCATAGTAGTTGCAGACACGACACAGGCTTGGAACAAAAAAAGCTGAACTTCATAAATAATGAATCGTGCCAAACATAAATACTGAGAAGTAAAATATGTTTGATTAATTGGACAATAAAATGAATAAATTTATATAAAAAGTGCTCGAGATATTAAAAATATTGTAGAATTATTATATAAAGGAAAATCAAGAATGATAAATTATGATGCCGAAAAAGCTGAAATCCTCAGAAATGTGTCATGTCTGTAATTGAAATGCTTCTTGCTATTAAAATGTTAGTAAATAAACAAAACGAATTTAAATTTCTTATTTACAATAGCATATGTCTCCTACAGAAGAAACAAATTTTCTCAAAAAACACCCATATGCTTTGATTTATTTAGAATTTTTTTTAAATTAACGAAATTTATAATTCAAAGTTAGCCTCAGGACTGAGGAGGTTAAACACAAACATAAGAGCAACTAGAATCAACGCAAAATCATACAAGCCGATATTACTTTCATTCTATAACACTTCTTAAATAGGTTAAAAAAGGTTTAAAAAAACATTCCCTATGTTCACTATACATTCTTAATATAAAAAAAGTATAAAGAGTAAAAAATCGAATAAAAAAATATGAAAGCAAAAAGCTAAATAAAAATTACATTGTTTCAGTAGTGTGCAAGATGCTGCTGCAAACGAAAAACAAAGAAATTTAATTTGAAAAAAGTGTAGTAAAAGAATAAAAGAATGCAGCCAAGCGGATGTAATCAAGGGTCACCTGCTGGCATTATATCTCAATATAAATATATAACAGGCTGGGGAAAAAGGAGGCTGTTATCAAGGGTCTTGCTTTTAAAAAATAAAATTTAAATTTCTTATTTCCAAAAGTATATGTCTAAATGTCTCCTACAGAAAAAACAATTTTTTTTCAAAAAAAATATTAATACTTTTCCGATATGTTTTGATTTATTTAGAAGATATTAGAACAAATAATAATGAAATTTATTATTCAAAGTTAGCTTCAGGATTGAGGAGGTTAAATACAAGCACAAGAACAATTAGAATCAATGCAAAATTCATACAAACTATTAATATTTTAGTTTTATAATACTTCTTAAACCAGCTTAAAAAACTTTTTTTTAAAGCATTCTTTATGTTCACTAATACATTCTTAATATGAATATGTCACAGACTGGGAAAAAAGGAGAACACTGGTCCAAAATCGATCTTAAGGAGGTTCTGACATTTTATACACCTTCAAAACCTTCTCCTTCACATGAATTTTTTTTCATTCCTTTAATGGATTAGAAAGTAGATATTTGCTAGTTAAAAAAAATGAAAATTGCACTGGCTGGTTAAGTGGTCCAACAATACCGATTTGAGAATTTCAACAGTGCTTTTTTCGAAAATACTTTAAGTGAAATCGGCAAAACTGGCACGAAATTTAAAAAAAAAAAAATTACACATTTTTTTTTCTTGTAAATTGTATTTTACCCACTAACTCTCTTTCCACCCACCCTGTCATATAACCTTCTCAATTTCAATTACCAAGAGATATTAAAAACTTTTTTGCAATGCTTAGAATAGTTAAAGATTTCATATTCAAGATGAATTATGAAAATCAGTAATTGGAAATAAGAGATGGATTTATAGTAGATTAGAATAAATAATCATAAAATCCAAAACATATACCCAAAAATATTTTTAAAATATCTGTACACTTAATTTTATTGCAGTTCTTTCATTTATAGCAGAAACTGTAAGAGAAAAAAAATATCAGGGTTGATACTATGAATATGACAAAAATATCAATTTTTAAAAAAAATTTTTAAGTGTCTTTTTTATGTCTTGCACACATAAAAACTTAATCATTTTACAGAAAAAAAAAAAATTCAAAATTATGCCACTGCAGCTCTTTAATAATACCTTCATAACTTAAACACACAATTTGGAATACACACGATAAATATGCAAACTTAAATTCAGATGAAGGATGGCATTAGAATTAACACTGATGTCGATTGGCTTTTTTTTTTTACAATTTGTTAATATAAGCATTCTTTTCTTATAAGACATTCTGTTACTAAAAATTAAAATAATTATTATCTTCCAGACCAACAAACTTTTTTTATTACCTACATTTTAGAAGAATATTTTATTACAAGAACTTCAAAACATAGAATAAATTGTCATTATTCACAATAAACCTTTTGATGGACTATCGATTAGAATTTCCTATTAATTATTTCACGAAATAAATCTGTTATCTAAGCATCAGTAAATCAATTTCAGGAGCTAGAAACCTGTAAAATAGTTTTTACTATTTATCATAGCGACAAAAAATAATTAAGTTTAAATTGACTCAAAACCCCAATTTCAGACTTGGTAACTTTTGTTTGAACAACAGTGATATATAGTGATAAAATAAATTTAACCTTTTTTTATATACAGAAACTGATTTGAAATTAAAATATTTTAATAAATACTGAAAGAGTGGAGAATTTTCTTTTGGAATGTTTCACTTTCATTCATTAATGTCAGGCCCAATAAAATTAATAATGGTGCATACCTTTTAAGCAGAAAATTTTCACAAATAATCTTTAAAAAAATTATATACTAATTTGATAATTAAAACTTTTCTGATTCCAAATGAAATTTTGTTCCATTCAGAAAAAAAAATGCCTTTCTGGATACAATTTTGTTTCAATTACATAACTGCTGGCTGATTGATCATTGACCCATCACATTTGCATATTTATTTTAAATAGACAATCCTAAATGTATTTTTAAATGATTACAGATTCAATGATATTAATGCAATTGGGATTTAATTTTGTGTTTTAATAATTTTTGTAATAATTTTAATCTTAAATTTGTTTAACTGGCAAAATAGAGCTACATTTGAATACATCATTCACTTGTAAGAAAAGTGCCACAATATGATATATGTATATTTTTTCTGCTTGAAAGACCTCAAATCCCATACATTTCTCCAAGATACAATGTCACAATTTCAATATTTACTGATAAAAAAGAGCAGTCATAGCAATGTAGCCAAGGCCCTGTTATTTTATAAAAAACTGGCTTAACCCATACCCAACTATTTCTTATTATGCCCAAGTTGGATTTTTCAATATTTTGTAATTAATATTACATGTCCTGAAATCAACTGAAAAATACAAAAAAAAATTCTACCTAAGAATTTATGTTTTATAGCCATCCTAAACCTAGCGTCTCTATTTAGACAAAGTCCTATTAATGCAAAAAAAAAAAAAAAAACCTATCAAAATCTAAAATGATGCGGAAATTACAAAAAAAAAAACATTTTTACAAATTTAGTTACTGATATATTTGCAAGTAAATTAAGATGTAAAATAAACAAATTTGACATTTTCTTCACACTGCGGAAAACTACTTTCCCAGTCTGACTAGAAAATAAAAGGATAACATTATCAACCGAACACTTTATATGTGCTGCTATCAACTGCATATAGAAGAGATGAATACTTAAAAATACTTTGTGAAATTTTGGTTGATAAAAATAATTCCTGCAAGTTTATGATGCATTTTTAGAAGCATCCTTAAAACGGGACATGTTATTGGGTTAAATAGGCAAACTTCAAACACTTCTTCCATAAAATTCCAGCTTTTCAAATTGTGTCAGTCTTTTTCAAAGAGAATATGTAAATAATGCACTGTTAAAGCTTTTTATTTTAATGCAGTAATAAAGCTTATTATATTAAATTTTCATTAACTTTTCAGTTAAACTAGATAGATGAAGAAAAATAAAAATTGAACCTGAGCAATTTTAATTATTTCAGGAATATTAAGATATGCTTGAACAGGAGGCAAGCTCTTTCCAATCAGATACGATTCGTCAGCTTTTTGTCGATGCATGTGCATTTTGTCCTGCTCGGAATACACAGCGACAGATCTGATGCCGAGTTCGGTGCAGGCTCGGAAAACTCGGATGGCGATTTCCCCTGGAAAGGAAGATTTTCATATTGTAATGAGAATTTCTAACATGCAAAATTGCTTACACAGATAGAAATTTTGTAGAAACAAAACAAAAATGTACACATGAATTGTGTAAATAAAAGAAGGAACTGAAAGTTTTGCCAGTAATTATTTTCATAAAACAAGCAGGTTAAATTTTCAGTCATCCATATAATAAAATGCCTTTTTTGCAACTAATGAAATTTAGGACTAAGCACATTATCATATTTGCAAAAATATTCTACAATAACTTTGTATGAAGGATTGCATATCCCTCTCAAATTAGTTCTCTTTCAAAAATTTGAAAAACCCCTTTTTAGACAGTTTATTATCATGCCTATTTAAAAATTAGAAAAAAAAGTTTTAGAAATCATACCTTAATTAGTGTATTAAAATGCAGAAAGCAGAGGAGGCCAACACCAAAATCATGAAAGCAAGAGGCACCGACAGAAATACTCTACGTGAATTGGAATTTTAATCACATTCCTTCTTTTAGATATTCATCTTCGCTTAATTTCTTTCTGGAGGGTCACGAGCTTCCACAATTTTGTTTTGAGCTCCAGATTTTAGACAAAAAAAAAAAAAAAAAATCTACATTTTAATATACTAATAAAAGCATCTTTCTAAATTTTTTAAAAATTTTATTATATTCTACATTTAATGATTCTTCCACTTTTCTGTGTCCTCAGTGTTTAAGCCAGTGAAGGAACATGGTTCTCGTGGAAGCTGATAAAGTTATGTAAGTCAATGGGGTTGCTTTAACTTCTGTTGCACCTTCTACCATTATTTTTGGAGTTCAAACTCTGCAAGGCAGCAACCCATTTTCCAGAATAAGCCTCCGGGTTGTTCCGATATCCGTTTCAAATGGTTTTCGTTACTAGGAAGGAGTGGAACACAGCCACATACCCACATACATAGCCACAATGGCTTTTATTTACATTAAGATGTGAGAATGTTTTTATTGTATTTTTGATAGAATACATTAAATGTCCTCGTAAAAAAAAAGTCATCAAGTAAAGGCCTTAAAAATTATTCATTTGTCATCACTAAAAACACAAGGTACAGTCATATTTAACTGACAAAAATAATTCAGAAATAAAATATTTGGTTTTGACTTTGAATGAGCAAACAGAAATTTGAATTATTGTTGCCCCTAATAGTCACCAAACTTGAATACTGGCACTATATCACCATTCATTGCTTAGAGGAGTGACGGCAGTTATCACTGAGATTTGGCAGGTTTTATCAGGAACCACACTAGCAAAATTGTCCTAATTCAGATAAGAAGCAAGCAGTCAAATGACTACAAAATATGTAAAGTTCATAGGTTCTACAAGATAAAATATTTCAAAGATAAAGCACAGAATATTTGAACATTATTGCAACATAAAAACTTTGTTGTCCCCAACACTATTTTGTTTTCTCCAATATTAAAATGAAACTCGCTGCATTTTACTATGTTCTTTCACAATATTTATTTTATAAAAAAAAAATGAGCATCTCATACTTTGCATTTTATTGTGCTGCTCATTAGAGATTTATTTAAAATCTAATTTGCTTGTGTTCTCAAAAATAAAGATATGGTACTCTAGTTACATCTTTTCAATAAAATATTTTTTATGTTCTATATATTCTTTCTTTAAATATACATTTAAAAATATTTTTAAATACATGAACAATTTTATTTCATTAAAGCAGATTAACTTCATATTTAAAATAAAGTGATTTAAATCAATGATTTTTTTAAAAAATCAGTTGTTTTAAATCGTGATTTAAATCAGCGATTTTAATCAACTGATTTAAATCGCCGCAACCCTGATTGCCAAGTTTCATATCAAAACTTTTTCAATAATATATTAAATACAGAAAAAAAATGTTGAGAATGTAACAAAAAAAAATTCCTTTTCAATGATATCAAATAAGTTGCTGTACAATTTTTTCTCCAATAAATTTTTAAAAATATTTTTTGGCATAATTTACAACAATACTTGTCATAGTTGCAAAGCAATTCAAACCGTTTTCATTGTTTAAACAAATATTTGTGTGTTTCTCTTTCATTGTTGAAAGTTGAGGTAATATTCTTAAACAATTATCTGATCTGCTCATTCAATAATGACGCAGACAAAAGGGGTGGGGTTATTTTAAGCTCCACCCAGTGTCACAGACATCTCTGGACTTTTCTATTATAGATTACGAGATAAGATGTTCAGATCTCTAGTTAATTGAAGAACAATTCTGTAATTATTATTATATTACAGACAATTATAGATTTCAGTGGAAATTTTAATTTACTGGTAAGGCCACATAAGAAACTCAAGAGGGGTGCAGGCTCCTCATTCCTGAACCATACTGACCTCTATTCGCCACCAGAATCTTCTTGATGGGCTTATGCACCTCCTGTCCAGTGGCATGACTGCTCCGAATCTGTTGATAAACGAGGTTACGCCAGAGAAAAGACTTTCCTATGGAGCTCCTCACTGCAAACTGATACATCTTTTCTCGTTTTCAACCTTAAAAATAAATCCATTCAATTAAATAACAATAAATTTAATAAAAAGTTTTAAAAACACACTTTTATAAGCTAACTAAAAAAAGTATAAATTACTTTCATTTTCTACTTTTTAGACTTTTATTTATTATTCATAATAATAAATACAGGGTGTTCCAAAATGGAGTGGCGGTTTTCAAAATGGAATTAAAGAAAAACGGCAACAGTTATTAAAGTCAATCTTGTGGAATAAAAATCTGCGCAGTAAGGAATGTTTTTAGTTGCCTTTTCTTGTAGTGGAAAATTTCACCAACAGATGGCAAAGCAGCATCATTTTACTGCATATAAGGCATGCACGGAGGCCAGCGAGTCCGCCAGAACTCAGCAAAAATGACTTTAATATTTGTCAGTTTTCTTGTATTCCCATTTTGAAAACCGTTGGTTCATTTTGGAACACCCTGTATAATAGAATCTCGAAATCAATTTCTTTTCAAATTCACCAACAGGTAGCACCCCTCGAATGGAATTGAAATTTAATTAAATTAATTGATAGATAGAAATTTAATTTCTGAAAATACTAAACCAGGGGTGTCAAATTTGCAGCCCAGCAAGCATTACAGAATGTAACAAAATTTCTAATAAAAATTTCACAGCTTAAATTTTAAAATTCCTAATTATACATAATTAAATATTAATAACGAACCACAAAATTTGCTAATGACCAATTTCTTGTCATTTTGCATTCGTAGAGGTCATCAAGATCCAATGCTGTTCAGATTAAACACAAGAGTCGGCAAAGTTGGGATGCCTGAATTTTACAAACATTTGTCAGCCAGGTTTGAAAACACTTGAAAAGCAGGCATAAGAAATTATTTCCATGTATGGAAGAGTGAGCAATTATTTACACTTATGAAAAGAAAGAAGAATGCTGTGGGATAGTGGCATTCACCTTGGATTAGTTTTGAAATCAATCACAGCTGACGAAATATCCTTCGAAGTAGGAAAAATAATGGCAGAGAAAAAATGTTTAATGGCAGGAAGAAAATATCAACTTAAGCACTGTTCATTTTTATATTGTGTTTTCAAAAGAAACCTGCATTTCTATAAAACTTAGAAATGTTTTTTTTGGGGGGAAGGGCACAAAAACTTAAACTTCGTTTATTTGGCACACATGCTAGCATTCGAGTTTGACACCCTTGCACTAAACAGTATATTGCCACCAAAAAAACAAGTGTACAAACTTTCAAAACTAGTCAATCAGAAAGCGAGTGCAAAATTGATTACAAAATTCCATTTTTAAAAACAAACTAGTCAAGTTAAACAGAAATATGCAACAAATCCATTCAATTACATAAAAAAAACATTTAATTCAAATATGCACATGAAAAAGAGTTTTGACATTCCGAGCTAAAAATTGAAATTGCTTAAGTAATTTTTTTATGCAAGAGAATAAAAAAATTAAGTAATTAGGCATATAAAAAATTTAATAGTATGAAGATTAAAAATTTTTAAAAATATTAATTGGCAAAAGATTATTCTGCTAATACTCAGGATTATGTTTGATTTGATAGAAACTTTCAATGAAATTGGCTCTATTGTAAGAAATGGGCACTGGTTTGACTCCCCCTCTTTCTTCTGGTACCCAATGTTCACTGTTGAGGTGTCCCAGGAGACTGTGTTCTGCAAATTGGATACTTTAGATGCACTTTGAGAAAAGAACTTTTCCACATGCACTAAGTACACTGTTTCCCCAGCATCTTTTAAGGTACACCAGATTTTCCCTTGAAGAATATGTAGCAGATCCTTTATTATTCTTAGACATATTTTAAAATATATGGAATCAATCTACAGAGTTCCCACTCTTATTAGGAAAAAAAAATTCAAAGATCTTTTTAATAAAATTCAAGAGCCATAAAATTACATATTTTAGACATAAAAATGTGAATGATAAATTTAAATCAATCATTTGCATTTTTATTTTTGAAATATAAAATCTGATACGGATCTACAATTCTAAGGATAAAACTGTGTACCAAATTTTATCCATCTAGCTATTTAAGTTTTTCAGTTATTGTGCTCACATGAACACAGACTTCCCTGGCTCTGTGAAATTAAATAACATACATTTTGAAAACAGATTTCATTGCAGAGAAAATCTCTTGTTGGTATTTGAAACAAAATTCTGTTCAAATATATCAGTTACTTCCAAAATACGTTAAGACTGTTTTACTCGACAGAGAAGTACCCTCTGTAGCTTTATTGTATAGTCAAATTAAGCTGTCTTTGAATACACAAAGAGAGGAAAGATTGATGATTGACAGCATTCTCATATAAATAGGGTTGACTTTGGATGTTTGACCATAGGGGAGGTTTGACCCACCCACTTTAATTTTTTTTTAAATTGATTTCAAAGATAAATACCAGAAGGCAGCTCAATAATCATCAACTGCATACCATACTAAAGTTTTAAGACTATTGCAGAGAAGGTATATCCCATTTCACATTTCTTGCTTAGAAAAGTAAATTTTTGGTTTTTCATTTGTAAGAACCTGTGCTAATTGTATGTTAACAATTGTGAAAAATATTTTGGTTTATAAGTCTACCTTATATAATGCTTTGAATGACTATCTACTTAATTAGAAATAGTTATTAATATGTACTTTTTGCATTACTAATATAATATCCCAGATCTCTAGCTAACACTCTTATGTTACCAACAGTAAAACTAACACCATAGCACTGCAAGACGTTAAACAGCATTATTTCATTGTTAGACAACCTAAATTTCAGTAAATTTAAATTTAAAAGAGTAGCTGTTCCAATTTCAAATTTAATAGCTCTAAAATAGTGAAATAAAATTTTCTATCTATTGATATAAAATTTATCTCACTATGATCAATAGTTCCCGAGAAATTTTATATTATATTAATCGTATATAATTTCCGTTTTTTTTTTATAGAAAGTAGTAAATTACGTCAGTGGTATATCATGCGCGTGATATAGTTTGGACGTCACAATGCATCTAATTATTTAGTGCAACTGTGATGATATAACTTGATAATATTTTTTTGCAATGTTAAAATCTACACAACGACATCTGAAGTACAAGGAAAATTGTTAAACAACGAAAAATCTTCACACTGAATGTTGTTTACCAAGAGGTTTTTTGAATAAAGAAATATGTAAATAATATGTAATTAAAAAAATTTCCTGTCAAAATTCATATGTTTTTTTTTTTGTTTTTTTTCTTTTCTTTCACATACATATTTATTTAAACGCGTCAGATTTGACGGGAAATCTCTCGAACGAAGAAGCAATTTGTACCCATCATATCATGATGGGTGATGTTTTAGTTTTTAATAAAATGGCTACAAGGGGATGTTTGGTCCATAGTAAGTATGGGAAGTTTGGCCAGCGTCACACCTCCCCATTTTATAAATATGAAGGGCTAAGATTTTTAATTTAAAGTTAACTCTCACATATTACATATTTCTAACTTAATTTAAAGTTAATTTAATACTAATTTCTAGCTTAGCAAGATTTCTATCATAGTTGGAAAAATTCTGTGCCTAAAAGCATATAAAATTTTATGAGCATATAAAATTTTCATCAAGGCAATATTGTACCATTCATATATGCTATTGTTTATTCTATTATTTCTTAGATATTATTGGACAAATAGGTATTGAAATCTTTAACAATGAAAAGAAAAAAAAATCTTGCATTAGCATTTACAGTAAAAGCTTAACTAACCGGTATGCTCGGGAAACTCCGTTTTCCGAATACTTGAAAATTCCGGATAGTTGAGTGTGACGGGAAAAATGGCGGGGGCGAGGGTAGATTGTAGCCATTTTTTTTTTCAAAATTTTTTGGGCATTTTGAAATGTGCATTAAATTTAATTTTTAAGAATACTTCAATATGTTCCATAACATTGTATTTACATAATATATTATGAAGATTTTAATTTAACATTCATGATTTAAAAAAATATGATCTGTAGCCGAATTTTTACTGTAAATATATAGATTGTAAAAATATAAACATATAAAAATAACCGACGAAACTGAAAAATATTCTACTCAGAAACCATAATAAAACTCTTAAGTGATCATAAACAAATCCCAGATTAAATATCAAAACTAATTATCTTTTAGAAAATCGCAAGGGTTACGTACGCCTCCAATTCTCCCGCATGCGATATTAAATAATCTGAATCAACATCTGCCGGTATTTGGAGGGTAAATAAATAAAGCAAAAGAAAGAGACTTACTAATCTGGAGTACCCCCCCCCGGGGGTGAGGTTTTTTTTTTATCAATTCTGTTCCTTTACCTTTTTTTTTTTTTTTGCTGATTTCGTTTTTAGGTCTTGTTTTTCGGCGAAAGGCGAGAATCTTTATTTTTTTTGGTTCTCACTTTTGATTTTGAACCCCCAATAAAGAAAGTCTGTGTGCGTCACAGTACTGTATATTGCTTTTTTTTTTTCCCCTTCTATGCCCCTCCGTGTGGAGCAAACGTTGCATTCCAGAAATAAATTGTCCACGTGAATGGAACGGAGCGCGCATGTTCTAAATTTTGGAGCGCAGGTGTAAAACTTTTAGAAAAACTCATTTTCTAATTTTTCCGGTCAGTTGAGCTTTCCGGATACTTGAATGCCGGATAATCGAGAGTTTACTGTATTTAATTTCTAAATATCTCTTCATCCCTGGATCTCAACTCTTCAGTAAGTTTAATGAAGATAATAAACAATGACTTATTTATTTTTATGCTGTTTTTCTATAAGTAAAAATAAAATTAAAAATGAAAAGGTATCCCCAACATTAATTAAAGCTGCTATTCTGTCAATCATTTAAAAAGATAAAAATGTTAGAGCATCAGCTGAGGGGCCATTCTCCTGTTATGCATGGGACATTTGCAGACTTTTGAAGTATGTATAAATAGTAAAATAAGATGTGTATTCATTTTGTTTTGCAATTGAATTCAAAAGCAGGACTGGTTCTCTCAAATTTCAGGTAGAAAACAAAACAATAATTACAGTTTAAATACTTTAAAAATGATTTAATATGCTCGTTATGCAGATAAATTAATTTCCACCTTGACTTCCATATGTCAAACTCTGGATTTAGAACTTGTATATTGCCACTATATTTTTTTCCTAACAGCTAAATAGTACCTCTATCCAATTATGCTACATTTTTGACAAATACATTATTCAATAAAATTTAAAATGTATTTAATTTATGTTATGCACGGGACATACCTAAGGTTATGCATGTCTGAATTTTACTCCATCACAGCACTAGAAATTCAAAAATTATGACGGTAATTATATTTCTAATGAAATAAAAACTACTACAGGTAACAATATACAATTTAGGTCAAATTT
>BGPR01000770.1:105331-131838 GCA_013235015.1 Araneus ventricosus
TATTTAAACGCGTCAGATTTGACGGGAAATCTCTCGAACGAAGAAGCAATTTGTACCCATCATATCATGATGGGTGATGTTTTAGTTTTTAATAAAATGGCTACAAGGGGATGTTTGGTCCATAGTAAGTATGGGAAGTTTGGCCAGCGTCACACCTCCCCATTTTATAAATATGAAGGGCTAAGATTTTTAATTTAAAGTTAACTCTCACATATTACATATTTCTAACTTAATTTAATACTAATTTCTAGCTTAGCAAGATTTCTATCATAGTTGGAAAAATTCTGTGCCTAAAAGCATATAAAATTTTATGAGCATATAAAATTTTCATCAAGGCAATATTGTACCATTCATATATGCTATTGTTTATTCTATTATTTCTTAGATATTATTGGACAAATAGGTATTGAAATCTTTAACAATGAAAAGAAAAAAAAATCTTGCATTAGCATTTACAGTAAAAGCTTAACTAACCGGTATGCTCGGGAAACTCCGTTTTCCGAATACTTGAAAATTCCGGATAGTTGAGTGTGACGGGAAAAATGGCGGGGGTGAGGGTAGATTGTAGCCATTTTTTTTTTCAAAATTTTTTGGGCATTTTGAAATGTGCATTAAATATAATTTTTAAGAATACTTCAATATGTTCCATAACATTGTATTTACATAATATATTATGAAGATTTTAATTTAACATTGATGATTTAAAAAAATATGATCTGTTGCCGAATTTTTACTGTAAATATATAGATTGTAAAAATATAAACATATAAAAATAACCGACGAAACTGAAAAATATTCTACTCAGAAACCATAATAAAACTCTTAAGTGATCATAAACAAATCCCAGATTAAATATCAAAACTAATTATCTTTTAGAAAATCGCAAGGGTTACGTACGCCTCCAATTCTCCCGCATGCGATATTAAATAATCTGAATCAACATCTGCCGGTATTTGGAGGGTAAATAAATAAAGCAAAAGAAAGAGACTTACTAATCTGGAGTACCCCCCCCCCTGTATGAGCTTTTTTTTTTATCAATTCTGTCCCTTTACCTTTTTTTTTTTTTTTGCTGATTTCGTTTTTAGGTCTTGTTTTTCGGCGAAAGGCGAGAATCTTTATTTTTTTTGGTTCTCACTTTTGATTTTGAACCCCCAATAAAGAAAGTCTGTGTGTGTCACAGTACTGTATATTGCTTTTTTTTTTCCCCTTCTATGCCCCTCCGTGTGGAGCAAACGTTGCATTCCAGAAATAAATTGTCCACGTGAATGGAACGGAGCGCGCATGTTCTAAATTTTGGAGCGCAGGTGTAAAACTTTTAGAAAAACTCATTTTCTAATTTTTCCGGTCAGTTGAGCTTTCCGGATACTTGAATGCCGGATAATCGAGAGTTTACTGTATTTAATTTCTAAATATCTCTTCATCCCTGGATCTCAACTCTTCAGTAATATTAATGAAGATAATAAACAATGACTTATTTATTTTTATGCTGTTTTTCTATAAGTAAAAATAAAATTAAAAATGAAAAGGTATCCCCAACATTAATTAAAGCTGCTATTCTGTCAATCATTTAAAAAGATAAAAATGTTAGAGCATCAGCTGAGGGGCCATTCTCCTGTTATGCATGGGACATTTGCAGACTTTTGAAGTATGTATAAATAGTAAAATAAGATGTGTATTCATTTTGTTTTGCAATTGAATTAAAAAGCAGGACTGGTTCTCTCAAATTTCAGGTAGAAAACAAAACAATAATTACAGTTTAAATACTTTAAAAATGATTTAATATGCTCGTTATGCAGATAAATTAATTTCCACCTTGACTTCCATATGTCAAACTCTGGATTTAGAACTTGTATATTGCCACTATATTTTTTTCCTAACAGCTAAATAGTACCTCTATCCAATTATGCTACATTTTTGACAAATACATTATTCAATAAAATTTAAAATGTATTTAATTTATGTTATGCACGGGACATACCTAAGGTTATGCATGTCTGAATTTTACTCCATCACAGCACTAGAAATTCAAAAATTATGATGGTAATTATATTTCTAATGAAATAAAAACTACTACAGGTAACAATATACAATTTAGGTCAAATTTTGAAGGAAAAAATTATCCAATTTACTTTATTATACAGTCGGACCTCTATTTAACGAACCTCTATTTTGCAAACTTTTTCTTGGAACCAAGAACATTTTGCGAATTTCTTCGTAAAATAACCTCCAAATAGCAAAGTGCATTCTCTATTTAACAAACTTTTTCTTGTGATCCAATATTTTTTTTCTCCCTATTTCTCAAAATATTTCTAAACATTTCAAACTTATTCTTTCTTTTAACACATTTTATGGTGATCAATGACCCTGAAGCTGGAAAATGTCAAAGCGAAAGTGCTTGAGCATCAAGGAAAAAAATTTAATTCTTCATGAGGTGGATAAAGGATATTGCTTTAAAATTTGGTATTCCTCCAAACAGCTTATCAACCATAATAAAAAAATCGTTATAAGATACAAAATTATGATTCATCGAATTCTTGTTCAAAACGTTTAAAAGCATGTGTCTATGAAGATGTGGATGAGGCAGTTTTGAAGTGGACAGTGCGAAAAATAAAAACAATACAGCAATGAATTGCCATGAAGATGAAGATGGAAATGATCATGATGCAACAATCAACAATACATTGAAATGCTAAAATTCATTAATTTTAATATAAAATTATTTTTTAATTGAAAATACAGTGTCTTCCCGGACAATGTTTTGTTTTATTCTTGTTTTCCTTGCAGATTTCTTTTTGATGGATAAAATATATAAAACAAATAGATATTAATTTACAAAATAAAGGTGTGGTTAATTACTTTTTTAATATTTAGTGTTTATGAATTTAAAATCCGTTTTGTGTAGTTTAAAATGTTTTAAAAGGTGAATCTCTATTTAACGACTTTTCCATATAATGAACTTTTTTTCAGGATTTAGCGACTTCGTTAAATAGAGGTCCGACTGTATATGTATTTTGGGGTTTTTTAATGAGTCCATTACATAATTCATAATATTTACTACATACATAATCTGGACTATTTTTAACAGGAAAGTAACAACACTAATTCATACTTTTGAGTAAACAGGGGGTTAATTTGGTGACCTGAATATCAAACTTTATAAAGCAATAAAGGTAAAGGATAATTGAACATTATAGTGAAAGACATGCATTAGGGAAGTTTTGGATTGTATGTGTGACTACTTTTCAGAAATAAGTTCTCATATAAACACCAAAAGAATACAATTTCAAGAATTCCAAAATGATAACAAATTATCCTGAATCAAGACTCTTACAGTTGTATTTTGCCATGAACTATAGTTGCTCATACCAGGATGAAGTCCAAAGTGCACTTTTGACACAAAAAACATAATCCTATTTACAGCTGCAGTATTTGTACGTGGAAAATGCAATACTTACTTAATATGATCCAACACTTCCGAGAAGTAAAATACTGTGAGAATTTTCATTGAAAGAATTTATGAAGAAATTCTGCCAAATGCAAGGGAAAACAATTTTTTTGAAGAGATAATGTGGACAGATAGCTCTTCATCATAGTTTAAAAATAGATACATGACCTTGCTGCTACAAGACCTTAGCAGGGAATTACAGCCTTTGTTGCTTCAAATACTACAACTCCTCTAATTCAAGTTCAAGACCTTAGCATTAAATTCAAAAAAACTTTCCAATGGAAATATTTTGCAATAGCCCACGGAAAAGGTGTGGTGGATGGAATTGGCAAGGTAAAATGCTTCGTACGAAATGCTGTCATGTAAAAAAAAACAATTATACAGTAGGCAGAAGATTTTGCAAATGTTAAAAATGCTATGCCATCTACAACAGTTATGTTATTCTTAGATAAAGATATAAACAGAGATAACAGTGTGTGGGTTGAAGCAAAAGCAATACTGGACATTTCAGAAATGCACGGAATTAAATGTTACCTTCTTCTGGTTTAGAATTTTTTACAAATGCTATAACAATGAAACAAAATGTTCATAACATGCCAGTTAACACCATAAATATTTCTACAAGGAATTGGGTTGTGGTGAAGTACGATGAAAGTTTATATGCTGGAGAAGTTACACAAGTTTTAGGTAATGATATTGAGGTTTCTGCCATGGAAAAGTCTGGAAAATTTTGGAAATGGCCTAAACGAGAATATAAAATGTTCTACAACATGAGTGAAGCCATTAAAGTAATTCAGCCACCTACAATGCTCATGGAGTTTTTGACTTTCCAGATTTTTAGAAAAAAACTGTTATGCACGGCACATGAAAACAAGTGCTAATATTTCATTTAATATTAACATTTCAGAAAATTTCTTTACAGTACAAATTGGTACTAAAAAAAAACAAAGTAAATTTATAACAGTTTCTGTTTTGCCATAAAAATAAATGTGAAAAATAAAAAAGGTCAAGTTTTTGTGTTATGCACGGGACATCCAATTGTTGTTCAAATAAATTGCCCTTTTATGAAAAATTTTATGATATTTTATTTTTTCTCTCATTACTGAATAAGAACATTATGTAGATATATTTTTTAAAAAAAGAAATTGAAATGCAACAATATTTTTCCAATTAAAGACAAATATGTTGAGTGTAATGAGAAAACTTAAAAATTATAATGCTGACTTTCAAGAATTGATTCCATTTTAAAAAATTTAGTTAAAACAAATATTTTATCTCATTTCATAAGGTTTAACTTATACTTTTAATATTGCATAAATAAAAAACACATATACAAGTAAAAAAAATTGTAGTTCAGAGGGTTTACAGCGGAGAATGGCCCTGAGGATCACATTGCTAAAAAGAACTTTAGGAATGGGTATATGGATAAATAAAAAGGCTCTGAAGATGAAAATATACAATTTAAAGCTAATCATGTCTCCTGTCAAGTATTCTCAAGTAATGAATATTTACACCTTACTGCCAAGAAACATTATGGATTAACTCCAAAGACAGTCAATGAACAAATCTGCTAGCTATGAAAAAAGGTTGAAAGGTTTTATACACAGGCATAAAGAATTATCATTGCTAATCCCTGGAGTCTGTGCAGAGCAATGGGCTTTAATAAAACAAATGTGTAAAACCAAAAGAGTCGCTTTGAAATTTAAATTTGACTTCTGTGATTATCAAAACTTTCATGCAATTTATATGCTATGGACTAAAACTAATTCTGAATTGTATGTTATAAAGGGCAATAGATATGTCATTAATTTTTAAACAATGTTTTATTTTGGTTTTAATAAGTAAGTCAAACCTCCCTGAAGTGGGAAGGTTTGACCCAATTTTAACTATTTTGGAAAATTTTTATTAAAAAAATGTTATTTTAAATATTTTATAAATTACTAGCAGTACGCGCACGGCATCGCCCGTGAAATCAGAGCTTCAACAAAATGAAAAGAAAAAAAATCGCCCACAATGATACGAAAAAGTTTTGAAAACAAAATCAAAACAAAAGATACACATTATTTGATTTTCCTGCTTATTTTTTTCACGATAATGACATTTTAACTGTTGAAAAACAGTACAGAGTATGTTAATCCAACATACTCTAATAATCCAAAACAATATTAAAAAATTGTAACGTGAAAATCATTATTAAACAGCAATGGTGTATCTAAATTAGGCTGATGCAATACAGTCTCTTCTCTGGAACATAAAACCACTGTACCGTGACCTTCGAAGGTCACGACAGTAACTCCTCGTCACCCCCCTGGAAATTGCGCGAAAAGCTATGGCACATTTTACGAAGATGTTAAAGAAACTCTTTTAGCTCATCACAGAAAAAAATTTCTCATAATTCAGCGATTTACGTTAGAAGTTCAAAGCTAACTTATCACCCTGTTAGAATGTTCCAGCACTGCTTAACTTACGACTAAACCCTTGCATCCAACGAAATGATTTCAAATTATTCCTAGCGAAACATGCTAAAAAGTGAGGTGGGAATAATTCCGAAAGATGGCGCCAGATGTAGCCAGGGAGAAACTGGCTGTTTCGGAATAAAACTTCATTCGAAAAGAATTTTAACCCTTTAAGAAAAAAATTTTTAAAAATGAAAGGACAAAGATATTTTAACCTTTCTGTTGTTACCACAAAAAAACTGAAAATCATAGCTTAGAATGTTGGATGCGAGGAAATAAAAATTGACAGTTAAAAATATACGGAGAAAGTGACTATTTTTAAAAAATTTCTCAAAATTCAGTAAATTAAATTAGAAATTCAAAACTAACTTCATTAGAATGGAAATCGTGTGCTCTTTCCGATGGTTTATCTATTTTTTTGTACAATTATTCAAAACCATTCTATTGAGAAATTAGTGCAAAAAATCAACCAAAACACAAAAGATTAAATAAAAAATTGATATTAAATTTTAAAATTCCGGCTTCGAGGTGCATTGAGTCACCATTAAGACTACCTGTGTGCCAAATTTCAAGGCTGCAAGTGCGATAGATTCATCTGGACATCGCACGCAGGCACACATGCACGCACACACACAAACATTGCCTTTTATAAGTCTAGATAATAGTGTGTAAATATGCCCCATAATCTTAATATAAATAAAAGTCATTGTGGGTATGTGGGTGGGTATGTATGTGGCTATGTTCCACATCTCCTCCTAAACCAATGGACGGTTTTCAACCAAATTTTGTACACTTATTATTTAAGAGAAGGGGAAGACACTTATGAACTTTTCCAAGTCCCAAAGTTAATTAAACAGTCAGTTAATTAGAAAATAACCGAAATCGTTTTTCCGCCGTAACTTCGGAGCAAACTGTCCGACAAAAAATATTTTTATACCATCTTAAAGTTCAAATTTTTACCTTTTCAATGATACTAATTTTATTTCTCTGACATTTTCCCTTCGATTGTTATTAATTTTTAAAAGTTCCAAAACTTTAAAATGCGTGCAGACGATTTTGAAATAACGAATATTTATAGCTACTCCGTTGCTAGGCAACGGTTAGACTTTGAACTAATTCACCTTTATTTCCAGCTTGGCGCTTGATACAGTTGCCAAATAGATTTGGCGATTGCTTAAATCGGAAGGTTACCGGAAAACGGTCTATGAATCCAAAATAAACAAACCAGGATCGTCCATTGACGTATATGATATGGTTGTCAGAGTTTTTATAATAGGAAGGTATATTTTGTCTTATGTATTCTTTTAAACAGTAGAAGCAGATGACATATAGCATGGTGGATGATATATTCCAAAGAGCAGATGATACCATTGAGTACAATGATGTAATTTACAGTAACAGAGAATTAAATTAGTCATCCAATTATGTATTATCAACCGTCAGAACTTTTGACTTCCCCTTTCTATATATAACGAAACATTTACATTCGTAAATTTAAAAAAAGTAGCAATTCAAATTCTTCGCGCACGAAGTCGCGGGTAACAGCTAGTATGAGTTATAAAATGGTGAAAAAAATAGATTTCTATCTTGTTTAAGACCCCCCCCCCCCCCCCCCCCCCCCCCCGGCCCCCCCCCAAACATCCATGTCTCCCTTACTCTTTTTCTAGTGCTTGAATTCTCAAGACAAAATCAAGTCAAAAACTGGTTTTGTCTTCTGTCCCCAAAAATATTAGATGGACATTTTGCTTATTTTTCAAGGACCCAATGAAAAATCAGGTACTTTTCCAAGGCCCCAAGGCAAATAGAATTCAAGGGCCGTGGGAACCCTGATCTAGCAGAACTAGGCCAAGAGGGATGGAAATGGAGAACTTCAGCATTTTTTAAAAACACATGAAAGCCATCCGTATTTGTAGAAAAAATCATTCTAATTTCAAATATGCAAGTGAAATTTTACAGAAAAATTTATTTATTTAAATATTGAGAGCGAAAGATGCACTGAAATAGCAGGAATCATGATGCAATCCAAAACGCACTCTCATTGGCTGAGTAGATTCTGACATCAAGGGTGCCTTCCTTCGCATACTTCTCTTTCACTAGTTCAGTACTCTGCTTTGAATCGAGGCGTTTGTACCAGCTAAGATTTTAAAAGTGAAGTTTTTAGTTTAATGCCTTGAAAGAATGTATCTCTCTTAATGCAACAGATTTTCCAACAATCATCACTCAAATGTGACATACTATTCTGTAGTATTTTTATGGATCTCTTTGAAAGCTTCGGAACAAAGCAAGCTACTCACGTTCTATCAGTAAAATCCTGATCGCTTACTTATTTTATTACAAGGGAAGTAACACAAATGTTTAGTCAGTACATGTGTCTGTAATTATTCAGTTCCAACAAAGAAACTGGACACAAAACGCCGGCTCGTAAATTATCTCATAAGAAAAGTTGTTTTGACCTTCCCTTGAATGCATTCAGTTACCGGAACAGGGCTCTATACTATACAAAAAAGGCTTCGCCTTAGAAAAAATGGATAGGTTTTTGAAACCATCAAGCAACAATAAATTGCAGAGGGGCCCTCGGGCATTCCGAGAAGACGCTGCAATTTCTGTTGCACAAGAAAGAACGAAAAGATAAGAACCTGATTTTGCATGATGTATTAAATTTCGTATGCCTACAGGTGAAAAAAAAAACAAAAAAAAAAACAGAATTTATTTCAGAAGTCCCGTTCAAAATAATTTTAGGTAGGCATTTCTTTAAAAACACACCTGTGACTTTTAAAAATTAATTTTATTTTATATAGTTTTATTTTACTACGCTTTATTTTACTATATAAATTATTTCCTTTGTACTATTAATTTTAAAATACTAGTTTATACTAATTAATATACAATCTGGTAAAAATAACTTATATAAAGAAATACACTAAAAAATTAAAAATGATAAAACTGTAACCACTTTCGTAAAAAAAAAAGAAAAGATAGGAACAAAGTATAAGTAGTAAGCCTTCTTTACTGCAAACTAAGCTTTTTTCATGTTAGTTCATTTTTGAATTATATAAAAAAAACTATATAAATTTATAATAATATTCAAACCAGACCAAATGCGACTGATCTAGGAAATTAAGTGCTGCCATCAACAAACTCGAGATGCACGATGAGATAAATTTATCCCACCTTTTCTCAACTATAATAATTGATGAGCAAACAAACTTTTTGAAGACTAATTTTGATTTTAATGCATTCATTGAATATAAAGAATTTATTTTGCATCAAAAGTTAATTCTGCGAATAATTTTGTTGAACTACAAATGAAAACGAATTTTATTATCAAAAAAGTCGTAAATTTAAACTAATTTTTAAGATATTGTTAATTTTCAATAGTACTGGTAATTTTTAAAAAAATATAAGAAACATTCGAATATCCATTGAAAAAATCTTTAAGAATCTTTTTTAAAAAAAAAGATTCTTAAAGAAGGTGGGATCTTCTATATTTTTACCCTTTGAGGGGCCATTGCCCCTCAAAGGGTAAAAAAATAAATTCCATGTTATCAAATGGGAAAAAACTAATTAACTTTAACTATTTGCTTTAAAATATCTTAATTTTTTTTGCTGCTCACCTCACCTTATACTTCTTTTAAAAACAAAAAAGATATTGAATTCTGAATTCACTGTGCTTCATGATATACAATTTTAATACGTATAATATAGATTAATAACTCGCATCAAAATGATCTCCACAGATATGACAAACGCTGCTTGCTGATAATTCCGGATTTAGCTTCCGATCTCTCTTCATTGCTTTACACCACTTTTTGCGAATAACATAATTTTTTGCACATTGATAAATAATTTATCGGGTAATGTTACAGTCGTATTACGACATTCAGGAACAATACAATCTTTCCAACATTATTTTATCTGATACGATAGTCGGAAAATAGAGAAAAAAAGAGAATCTCTATAGAGTGCAAACGGGAAGGAAGAGTGTGTCTCCCCTGTCTGGCAACTTTGACGTCAGACCCATTTTGCACCAAAATGGATCATTTTTCCAGCATTTTCTGAGAGGCGAACTTTGATTGCAAATTTAAAAAAAACTGTCTAGAATTTTTTTTTTTTAATGTTATTGTTCGTTTCAAAGCATTTTAAATCGATTTAAATTTTTTTTAAAAAAATGCTGAAGTTCCCCATTATTAGCACCATTTAAAATATATATATATTAGTTTAGAAGTAAGAAATCAAAACTAGAAGTTCAATTTAATGAATACTTTTCTAAAATATTTTGATTATACTTGAAGTCCTTCAAATATAAATTTACATCCCTTTCTGAATCTGAGTTTGTGACAACAGTAATATTTTATACTTGATTTACCAAAAGAAAATTTCGCACTGTAATTGCTATCCTGTTTTAACATCGGACAAGTTTCTTACTCTGAACTGATCATAAGACACTTCTTGACAATTGTATCACGAGACACCAGGGTTCTTACTGAATTTTTAAATCAAAAATCAAGGAGTATTTAAGGAGTTTTCAAGGAGTATTTTCAAAATTTTCAAGGAGTCAATCTTTACGCATAAAAAAGGGTTCCCTTTTTAAAGTACATAAAAATTATATTCGAGTATTTAAAACATTGCTAATAACTCAAATAACTGTGGTTATAGTTATTTCTTTTATAAGTTTTTACTAATCTGATTTATCCAAGAATGCCATGTTAAATGTATTTATATGAGATTAGAGTGGTGCCGCTTAGAAACAGTTTTTTTTATAAAATTATACAACTACCTCAGAAGTTCAAATAGTTCATTATATACCATGATTCACCATGCTTCAAATAAAAAACTATTTCCATTAATTTTTTTTAGAATTTAAATTCTTAAATAATTTCTATGCCTCACTGTACACAGTGATCCAGTATTTAAAATATAGAAGTGCAAAGAGAGACACGGATTTAGATATTAGAAACTTTTTTTTTTTTTTTTTGGCATTTTCATTGTTTATAAAATAGTATGAAGAAAATAAAATTAACAAAATTTCTTGATTATTAAAACTAATTTAGCTAAAATTGATTAATAGTATCTATTTTCCTTCAACTCCACCATAACAAAATATGCCCTTTACAACAAACCATACGTTACAATTTAAAGAAATACAGTTAATGTTTCGAAATAATCCAAGAGAAATAACATTCTCAATTTGCACCACTCTATTGTTTTGGTTATTAATGATTGGCACTTAAAACCAATTATTAAATTTTTGATACTGCTAGGAGATGAACATCAAATCATGAAAGAGCAATGCAAAATACTGGGCAATTGTTATGGCAACGATTTAGAATCCTTTTTATCGGTGAAACGTAGTACACATTTAATAAAAGAAATGTTAAAAATTGAAAATCAAGGAGTTTATATGGAGTAAAACCCAAATTCAAGGAGTTTCCATAGTGCTTGAAAATGAAAAACGTTTTCAAGGAGCGTAGGAATCCTGGACACTTCTTTTATAGGGTGTTCATTATAATATTTAAAAAATTTGCCTTATGATCATATCTTTTAATCACTTTCGTTTTGCCTAACATAATATCATTAAATCGACTAATCTTAAAATCATACCTTTCAATCATTTTAGTTTTGCTTAACTTTTGGTTTAACTTAAAAAATGTTTGCTGCAATTCACAAAGAGACATTAAAATTTTACTCAAAGCATTTAAAACTAATTTACTCATCAAGAAATAGAAGAGGCATATATAAAATAGCCCAGATATTGGAGATCAATTGATCAAATTAACTTGTCACATTTCCAGTACTTTTTTTTTTTTTAAAGAAATTCTAAATGCTCTCAGACTTTGTCAGGAATTTTTTTTTTTTTTCTGATTCAAAATTCTGAGAAAAATTTTTTCTCAATAGGGAAGAAAAAAGACATTTGATGGAATTTTGCAACTTTCATGGAATGAAACCAAAATTTCTGAAAATATTTAGCACACTGTTTTTTTTTTTTTTTTTAATATTTATGAACAAAGTACTGTAAAAGTCGCAATTTAAATTTCTCTGTATTTATTAAGCATATGTATCATCATGTTTATCAGTTTTAAATTTTTCAAAATTTATTTAACACACAGCTCAAGTCACAAACTGGTTTTCTCTTTATGAACAACTCATCTGAATATCATATCACAATGGTAAATTCATCCTACATTTATGTGGATGTATAATGCATTTGAAAGAACATCATTTGGGTATTAATCTTGATTGCATCATGCAGTTAACTAATCTTGATTCAAGCAATCTAGTAAAAGCATAAAATAGAATTTCACTTCAGCTAATCAGTTGAAACACCAGATTTTTCTAAGCATTCAAAGGTAAAGATACTGTATTTAGAGCAAAAAAAAAAAAGCATTTTTATTTATGGTTCTGGATAATTTGAAAAACATTAAGATTATTACTTTAAAAAAAAAAAGATTATCAGAAAAATCCTTGAAATAAACTTTAGAAGAAAAAAAATAACTTGCAGTTAAAAAAAAAAAAACTGTATTTAGAAGCCACTTGAAATCTTACCTTCACTTTATCAGATATAAGTCTAATCGCCAGACCAGATAAAAATAAAAACTGGCGATAATCAGATCAACATCAATCAGAATATTCTTTATTCTTGAGAAATCCCAATTAAAAAGAAATCAGAAAGGAATAAACTGAAACTTCAGAAAATTTAAGCCATATTAAGTACAACATAGGAATAAATTACACTGAAGTAGCATAGTAGCGATGAGAAAGCAAGTGAAAGAATTAGGGAAAATGCCAAAGTCATCTTTTTCCTATATCCTTGTTGCTCTGATTATTTACAATTACAGTCTAGACTAATTAGATCACAGGGATTTATTTTTTCCTTCTTTTCGAAATGAACAGTTTTGAATACAATTTTTTTTTTGATAGAAAAATCAGGCAGACTCTTTTGTTATTAATCTGGTTTGTTTTTCTCCACAACTTCGAGACCGAATTAACATAATAAAACTTCAATAATTCTTACAATGAAGATCAAGTAAACATATATAAGTAAGAATAAATAGCTAAAGGGAAAAAAACCTTCATTTTTACAAAAAAAAAATTTTTGAACTATTTGGAAAACACTATTCATGTTGTATTTATGATTTCAAGCATTTTTATATAACACATATTTCACTGCATGATACAGATTAGATTAACCCGCCCTGGCCTAGGCTGTGCAGGAAAAATGCGATACGTCTTTATTTTACAATATTTTTCTCTTCTTTTCTCTTTTTTAGTGACGGGAAACATCAGTTTCACTGAACGATAACAATAAGTCTAATTCTTTAACAGTTCGTGAAGAAGTACTCGCCATGAGATACGCATATTGGCATTTTTTATCAAGTCTTTTAAACTCATTAATTGCCATCCACTAAGTCAGTTTTTTCTGTATGATGTCCAAATTTCGCACTCTTTAATTATATGAAGAACAGATCCCGTTTCTTGGCCGCATAAACATAACGACGTTTTTTCAAAGAATCTAGCCTGATGTTCTCTAAAATCTCCATGTGCCGTCAAAATTTGATTTAAGTAGAAATCACCATATAGTCTATCAACGTTAACTTTATTAGGTTTTGGGTCTATCGTGCATTTTTTGAATCATTCCAACGATTTTGCCACAGGTCCTTTATAATTTTATTTCCTTCATTTCTTGTCTGGTTTCTAGAGGGAACAAAACTAATTGTTTCATCTGAAATCAATGTTGCCTCCTTGGCTAATTGACCTGCACGTTCATTCCCAAAATTCCCCATGTGTGCTCTAATCCAAGTCAAGTCAAGGTTATTTTTCCCTTGTATTCTTTTATATCCTTTATATTACTGATTATGTCTCTGGCTTCTTCCAAAGCAGTTAAAGAAATCACTGCATGATATACTAAATATTTTCATCATTGTAGTTATTGCTACCAGAAAAATGAATAGAAGGCAAACATCAGGATCACAGTAGAAATCTCACAATCAATCACTTCTTAAATGAATGCATTTCTTAAAATTATCTATAAAAACAAATATCTTTTTACCCGATTGAGAAAATCAATATTTACAAACGATGGAAACAATAATAATAATAAAAAAAATTCCTCAAGTAAATTTAACATTAATTTTCTAATGTTTAACCACTTAACAGTTTTTTATTTTTTTTTGCCATATTGTATTAAAAAATAAGCACATTTTTTTATAAGCAATTTTGTATTCAAATTGATTTTATAAATTCAAATCACCAGTCAAAAAGGTTATAAGTATTGATTTTATTATTTTTTGCTAATTTTTAATTGCAGGGGGAAAAGACATTTTTACTTCAACTCGAGTTTTATCCGGACAAACATCTAAACTGAAAAAAAAGCAATAAAACCTGACCTAAGAAACTGGTTTACACTTGTTTTGATATCCAACTTTATTTAGACTGCTATAACCATGTGCTAGGAACACTGCTAAGTAAAGACCTGCCCGAGTGGTGTTCAAGCAAATCAGAGAAGTACCCTTTAACTGCTAAGTGGTTAATATGAAAAATATTTCCCTTTCTTTTAGCTAACTTGTTAAAGTGTGAAATGTTCCACAAAACTTTTAATGTTTTGAGCAAGGGGAAGAATTTTTAAGTAAAAATTCTCTAAGCAACTTATATAGATTAAATAAAATCTGCATAAAAACCAGAGTACCTGATGGTAAACACTTCAAATACTTACTTCTCTTTAGAAAGTTTATTCTTGTTCAAGCATTTATTGAAAGTTCATCATCAAAAGCATTTAAAAATATGAATATAATGAGAAGCAGAATATGAGAGGGGTTCAAAATTATGAGGTCCATCCTAAAAAAATAACCCTTGTATCGTCTCAAAACAGGATGCTAATGTAACAAACCTCAACTTTTTCAGCTTTACCTTTGAAATGATCTATAATTCAATGTTAGAATTAAGCTTTTAAAAACAGCAGCATGTTTAATGACTTAAAAGCTACTACATCACAACCTAGAGAATTTTAATATAGCCAGCTGCTAATGTAATAGCAAGATTTTCAGGGTTGGTTACCTATGGGAAAATATAAAATCAAAAAGTGAACATAAATATCGTAGCATATTTTTACATATAAATTTAAATTACAGTAAAAAGAATAAATAAAATTCAAAACTGAAAAAAAAATTATATGCTTGATGTTTCAACAAGAAGGAACACAATGGAAATGATATTCAAACAAATATCTGCATGCATCTTTTCATTTGAAATTTCGTAATATTTGAAAGGCAAAATTTCCATCTTATTTTAAACATATAAATTATAAAATTTTACTGGTTATGTATTAGCAGATTACTACAACAGTTATACAACTTCCGAAATGTAACTAACTGATCGAAACCCGTATAATTTGCATCACTATAAAATATATTAGCATAAACAGCAATACTTGCCAACATAAATATAATAATAAATATATACATGTTTCGTTTTCCAAAATAACTGTATTATGTCATAATTTAAAATAAAAAGTACACAGTATATTTGCCTCAGAAATAGTAAAAAATATTATCGTAAACAAGGAAATAAAATATACGTACCAAACTCTAAAATGAATTTCGCTTTAAATTTTAAAATTCATCCGAAGTCAAGCGTGCACTTTGAAAGTTCCTCGTTTCTTACATATTAATATATCAACTAATCCTAATCTCTGAAGAGGTTTCGATAGAAGATGTTATCCAATATTTATTTGCAAGAGACAATCAACAACTGTGGACTTCGGAAGAGTGCGAATACAACTGAACCAAAATTTCGTAACTTCAGGAAGGATTTGTAGAAAATGCCCTCACGTGTGCCTCGCTCGTTCTTTGGCAACGGTTACGAAACCGGTTGTCATAGCAACGAATATGTTTAATTACAGTTGAATATGTTTATTACAGTTTCGGTTTTGTTTACTAGACTACGTGCTTTTTAAAAAGATCACGAATAATTCTTTTAATTGGGTACTTTGCGTTTGTGAATCTTCCTTACATTTTCAGAAATACGATCTTTAGAAGTACACAGTGAAAAAAATGTAACGGGTCTATTCTCGTACCCCAGTTGGGTTGGGAGCGTTTCGCCTTTCGACCGCGGGACGTTAAGGGCTTTTTCTCCACCAAAAGAAGGATCTCGTACCTCGGTCGTTTCGAACATCTCGCTAGGAAGTGACGTATTTCTGCTGCGCGCGCAGCAAATCAAGCGATCGTCATGCGTAGTTTCAGATTCAGTTCGAGTTTTGAATCGTCAAAGGAACTATGGCGAAGCGTACATTTGCTTCCCAATTCGAAATTATGTTGGATTATTTTGAAAAATATCCACAAACTTTAAGTGGGAAAGTTGATCGCATCTTTTCAAAAGACACTAAGGGTGGGAAAATTTAACTTCTGCTCTTAGAAGATGCATTATTACATCTTTCTTGCTTTCATAAGTCCATTGTTAAGGGGACCATTAATGGTAATGGTTAAGGGGTTAAACCATTTATCTTTTACAAAATATACATTTATAATAATATTATACATTTATAGAACATAAATTGGAGTCTTTTTTTCAATATATTGATGTAATTTTACCAGTTTTCAAGAGATAGGAAAAGTAATAAACTTTTTTCCATGCCAATTATTTTAACATGAATAAATCTTATAAATTAATATTACAAACCATTTGTTGATTTTTCCAATTACATAAGAAAATAAAACATGAAAAAAGTTATTAAATTCAGCAAGTTTTCACAACATTAAAAAATTACATCTTTATCAAGGAACAAGAAAAATTCTTTTATTGTCAGATTTTGCAATTACTTTGTAAATATTTGAAAAATTTCTTTGAATTAAAACCCAAATTAAAAAAATTTTAATGATATATACGGAATGAGGAAAGTCATTCCACACTCAATGTTAAAAAAAATGTTAAAATGTTACCCTAATTTAATTTAATAAGAAAATATTAAGTAATTAAATCTTTAAATGTAATTGATCTTAGCTAATTATCAACTATCATCATTCACTATCTTGATGGAGTACTAAAAAATTTAACTACTTTTAAAGATCTAATTACTTTAGATTGTCGTATTAAATTATTATATTAAATTATTTAAATTCGATAAAAGATTTAACTACTTTTTAAAAAATCTAAAGTTATTGATAAATTCTTCTTCAGATTGGTCAAATGGATTACATTTATCCCGATAAACCTTTTCAAAACACAATTAACGTCTTAGCAGCCTCCATTTTAAACGAAAATTTGATAAGTTCTGATACCGAAACAACACTTCTCGCTAGCGAATGGCATTTACTCCAGGTAGGGATGACGAATATTTGACGAACTGTTATTTTCTACCCAATATCAAAAAATCACAAATACCAGTGACGAATACTACTGTAAAAAAGGTGTGATTCAGTCATTTTTAATTAAATGTGCATAAAGTGTTTTTTTTATTTTAATTTCATATCGTTTAATATATTTTTTTGCAAGGTTTTAGTTTTTAGTTCTATATCCTGCCAACAGATGGCGCCATCAAAATCTAATCTAAACGCTCTCACAAATGTATGAACTACCCTCCCCACACGGAGGGGGGGCATCAACTCACCCACTCAGGTCGAGGGGGAGCAGCGTCTTCACCGTGCAGATCCATGACCCACGGGATTGGCTCTTTGGTCACGGCAGATCACCTTACACCACCTCCCTATTATTTTATCACAATTCGCAGTTTCCTCGTTTCCTGTTCCTCCAGATCGCAATTTTCCCCAATCGCGGTTCAATAAGTCTTTCTGTGAATCATCCTTCTTGTTGTGATATGCGTTTTTGAATGATTACGGCTCTTTTGTAATTCGAAGAGGAAATCGAATAAGCGTTCCAACTTCTAGCCCATAGGATCAGGGGGGAAGTTATTTCCTTCATTCCCGCCGGTGTGACTTCAAACCACACAGATAGGCATTTTGTGGTTGATCGTTTTCTGAAATCTATGGCTATTTTTATTTATTTTTTTACTTAAAAGAACAGTCGGAAATCGGATTGGACAATAGCATCGTATAAAAATTAATTGATTACTTTGGCAAACCTTATTAGTATATTAATCTGAGAATTATCGATTTAATATCAGATTTTTATAGATTTTTTTTTAGTTTTATTAAATCAATATTCTGAAAACTATGTTATCTTGCAACTTGTAGCGCCCTTGAAATTTATTTCGACCACATTCTTTCATTCATTCCCTCCTCTTAATTGCCAATTTGATACACTGATGAATGGGTTGATGTAGTTATTTCAATGAAACAGACGATTGAAAAAAGTAACATTTGCCGATATTTTTTCTTTTTCTTTTATCATACGAACTAAAAAGATGAGAATATTTTATGATAGTTTTCAGAAAATTTACCGTTATTTTGCACGCTAAATCATACACAGGGGGCCACACGCCCTCCCGCCGGTGTCGTGCGGAAATTTCGAGAGGAGGCTTACAGCTCAGATGTCGTCCTCTTCATCTGACCACGGTTCGAAATGACGAGGCCTTTCTCTAACTAACGTAAATCTTCGTTCTAGTTGCAATAAAATCTTCAAATATAGTCTTTTTATTACATCATAATAGTATGGTTTGAATAAAAATGTGAGATGTTTGGAAAAAAAACCACATTTATTTAAAGTTTTGAAACAATATATATTTGTAATAAACAATTAGACTGTACAGAATTTTCCCGGAGTCAGTATTGTTTGATGAAAAAGTAATTTAAAACGTTTATTATTTTATTTATTTATTTTATAATTATTATATTTATTTTATTTATTTATTTTATAATTATTATATTTATTTTATTTATTTATTTTATAATTATTATATTTATTTTAATTTATAACTTTAAGATTATTGAATTCAAAACTTCTTAAATATCGCCAAAAACTAATTAACTAGTTGCAATTGTAATTCTAGCAATTAAAAGTATGCTTAATTTTATCGTTTCAAAAATAATGACTGACAAGTCAAAGTGCACATATGTGAAGTGTTCTTCTATCGCCCGGGGCGCAGAGTCACAGTAAAGTTCAGATAAGATAAAAAGAAAAAAAAGTAAATAAGATATAAGAAAAAATAATTATATTTAACAGAATTTTATAAGAAAAAAAATCGGAGGCGGGTTTATGAAAAAATAGAGATCTCAAGCAACGCGGGGTTCTCAACTAGGTATCTACAAATTCCGTCATGTGACGTAAGTGGTGCGACATGGAGCAAAAATCGGTCAAATCGTAATAACGTTAACATGTGTACCAGGTTTAACCCCACTTGTAAGGTAAAACCTGGCAGTTTAATTTTTTTGATAAAAAGAATAATGAAAATGTGACTTTTGTGGAAAGATATATTGTACCCCGATAAACAATGAATATTTCAAAAAAAATTTCGAGCTCTATGTCGAATATTTAAACTCAAACAAGCCCTCGAACCTTATCTACCCGGTTTTACTCCACTTTTCCCTATTCGTTTTAGTGCATTTTGATAAAAGCACTAAAACTTTTTTACGTCTGAAAGATTTTTTCAACGTTTAATTTAATGTTTTTTTTCATTTTACTGAATTTTTATACAAACGTTATTTAATGCTTTTCACATATTTTAATTTAATCCTTTTTCTGTTTTTAAAATTTGAAGCATTTAAATATAATAAAATTCCTTCTAGAAGATCACACAAGATCAAATAGAATCAGTGGCGAATCCGGGAGGGGGTATTGGGCTACCCCCCCCCAGACCCAAGCCGGAATTCTTGATTTTATTTAAAATAATTACAACTGTTTTTTCTTAATTTCCCTCTTTTTAAAAATAATAAAAACGTTTCAACATTGCTTTCTGGCTATATAGGCTCGAAAATTTTCTTACTTTTGTAGTCATTCCCCTTGTGTTTGTAGTTTTGACGGTGTCGAAGACATTTTTTGGCTAGTTATTTCATTGTAATTTTTATTAAATTATCGAAAGTATTGTATTGTTCTTTATGATTCTTATTGTCAGGTGAGTAAAGTCTATAAAGTCAAACAGTTTTGGTTTATTATAGCCTTGAAGTTTGACATTCGTCACAACGATACAAAATTTTTATGCCCTCAGCCCCCACCCCCGCCCCCGGCCCGAATCCTAGATTCGCTACTGAATAGAATACATACAACTTTGCCTAGAAGTGTATATTTTTTACTATAAATATTTTACAAAAATAATAAATGTTTATTAAAAGCAATTCTTTAGAAATGGTTTGGAAACATTCTTTCAAAACTGATAATTGAAGTAAAATATTGAGTAATAATTTGAATTTTTGAAAGCATTAATTTTCTATCATTATAGAAGGTTTGAATATGAAAAGATTAGAATGAGAAAACTTATAAACACGGAAAATTAAAAATTCGAACTTGTTATTTGTACTCAGAATATGGCAAAACTATAAGTTGTAATTATTAAAAAGTCTTAAATTCAAAAGATAACGGACAATACGTAACTTTTAGAGCAATTCATCCACTAAAATCACCTGCAGGCTAATAGGATATGGTTGGTTATGATATATCTGAAAACATTAAGCAGCCTCAAGTGAATTACTCATTCAAACAGTGCTTCCCCTTCGCACCGTTTTGAAATTTGCATTTTTGAAACGTGTTTGTTTGTTCTCTGCGTGTTTTTTTAGAATTAAAAACAAAAACTATTTATACCTTCTCGAATAAACGAGCTTATTTCGCAAAAAGGCAGTTTAATATCGCGAGCTGCTAAAAAAAATCATTTATGAAACGTTTCAAATCATTTGAAATTTTTGTTATTCGGGGAATACCAAATATTCTGCTCTATCAAAACGCTTCAGACTGAGGGCTTCACAGCTAAAATCGAGTTCTTACAAGTTCTTAGTTACAAAACCACAATGCAAGCATTCTCAGCTGACAGATTTATTACATTGAATGGAAAGGAATGAATGAGAGACTACCCGATCACGTGAGTCCGATTTACTCCGGCTCCTACCCCAAATTCCTAGTATCATCCGACCTTCAAGATTGGCGGTAGACGGGGGTTTAACCCCTATCGTTAACGGGAACAATAAGGTGTAAGGAGGAATTCTATGCGACCGTTTTACGAACACTCTCTACGTTATTCTTTGAGAGATTTTAGTTCAATATTTATCTACAGACGTGCAATTTTAAGTGAGGTTTTTTGTTGAACTAGAGACGTTTGAAGGGTTAATATAAGTAATTTAAATTTGCGTGTAGATTGATTATCACATTTCAAGGCAGAAAGAGAAAATCTTTCTATTTATCCTGAGCATTGTTTTGGTAGATACGCATTTTTCGTCTTAGGAAATTTCTCACAGATACGGCTCACACGTTATCTCTATAATAAAACCCATTAACACCTCACACCTCCTCTCTATTCACAATTATCTTCTCATTGCTATACTTCCCAAAGACTGTGAATTTGTTCCCACGCTTTTCCTCCGGAATTGAGAGAATTCTAAAGATGTATGTTTGGAGAAATTAGTTATTATTTTATCTCAGGAGAAAAAATGTCCTGGCATGTAACTATAATTTTTTGATGTAACTTGTTTAAAAATGTGCTTATAATTTGCAGAATAATAAATATCATTATATAAAGCTCTTTTTAACTTAATTAAATGTAGCTTTTCTGACATAGAAATAGCCACGAGTATCGAAAATCTTATGGAAAATTTAGAGATCAGAAAATGCGGAAAGTCTGTAGCTATTGTTTTTAAAATAAACGACCTGATAATTGAGCCGATTTATAACCATTTGAAAATAATTTCAAAAGATTTTCTTTTTTTGAAAAATATCACAAATTCACAACGAATTCTGAAAACTATCTATGAGTGAGAGATTCCGAGTTGTTGAAAGAAATACTGAATGTCAACTTGAACAATGCTGAATTATGTCTTTGAGAATTTCTCGACAGTTAAGGCACCGAGATAATCTCGACTTGGTAATCACTCAAAATATTCCCTTTAAGATAAGAATTTACGTTCAAAAATTGAACATAAGCAATTCAAGAGCATAAAATTAACTAAAATATGGGTATGAAATTTATAAAAAAAAGACAAAAGAAGTAAAGAGGAATTATATTTTAAATTTCATTCATTTCCAGCTAATCTTTATTAGGCTAGAAATTTGGGCTCAGTAATTAAGTATTAAAACAACCGATTTAATTAAGAATAATTTTTATTGGATGTGGTTTTTCTTATGTCATGATTTAAATTTTCAAAAATGTGATAGTTGAGATTTAGAGTCTAAAAGCAATGAAAAAAGTTTTTGGCTTTTATTATTATTATTATTAACATTAAAAAGGGTTTGACGAAGGAAGCTTTTCAGCTTTTAAAATGTAGATTCATGAGTTCAACTTGATGTTAACATATTCTTTTTCCTGTGTGGCAATAAATCAGATTTAAGCATTAATGAAGTTTCGACTTTAATCACTCATCTCAAAACTGAAACCTCAATTGTGATCTTACAGATCTCCATGGCCAATGCCGCAGTTTTTTTCTCTTCATATTATTTTTTATTTACATATATTAAGTCCAAGAGTATCTGACAATCTAGAAGCATGTTCTTAAAATAATTTCAGACTGAAAAATTGATTAATTTAAAATTTGCAAAGTGACAAAAAATATGGCAAACTGTTTTACATTTATTATAAAATAAATTTTAGTAAAAAAAAAAATTCTCTACTTTTATTAACTTTGTCTTATCTTTTATTGTGGGGGCTTCTGAAACTATTTTTTATCGCGACCACTTTTCAAATGAAAAATTTTTTTACGATCCCGTTTTATCCTAAAATGCTTGTTGCGGATCCAAATTCGGAAAAAAAAACATTGGGATATCGTAGAATATGATTGCAGGCTACTTGAAAAATTTTCGTAAACCCACAATCAGGGCCGTATTAAGCTCTGTAGGGGCCCTTAGGTAATGCAAATTTCTGGGACCTATTTCCCCTTCTAAACCAGAGGTTTATATTAATTTAATTTAATCTTCACATGAGCAGTTTTTAAGTTACGCGTATAACGACAAATTTATAATGGCTTTCCTCTTCATTAAGGACGCAAGGAGGAAATGGACGCAATGAATCTTGAATTTCTTAAGGTCCCCTTCAGGGCCCTGTCTAGTAGTTCCAAAATGGGACATTATTTTTAGAAAGCAAATTAATAGCAAAAAATAATTGTTTTATTTCTACTCAATGTGTTAGATAAGCTTTGTTTAACTCACTGAGCCCTACTTCAAAGCCCTGGGATTTGTCCCAAAGGGATTTTTTAAAATGAGATTTCAATAATATATATACATAATTTTTAATGTATTACTATCGTTTCTACCTCCCCCTCCCTTTCCAATCCTCCCGAAAGGCCTATAATTATAAAATCTTGGGTTTGCTTCACAATCAATGACGCTTTAACTTCTTTACCCTAGTTACGTCGTCCTCCCGCTAGAGTAGGGTGGGAGTTTCGAGAGGGAGGTGCCGGCTCAGGCGTCGTCCTCGGCATCTGACACGGTTGAAAATTACGAGGTTACTTCCAAAATAGCTCTTAAGTTGCTGCTAAACGGGATGTTAATGTAACGAAATTAAACCTAGTTACGCCACTGAAAACAGTGCCGTTTAAATACCTATCCCTATTTTAAAAATGTTTTGCTGGTGAACCCATGAAGACTAGGCTATGTATAAAAGATATAAATCAAATTAAACACAACCAGTATTCATTATTAACAAGCTGTTCACGAAAGGCGATTAGATATATCATAAAAAATATATTTATCAGCCTGAAAAAATTCGCAGTGTATTTCATTCCATAATAAAAAAAACCATTTTGTGCCATTTAGTTAAATCATTTGTCTAACAATTTTTATGTTCATTAAATACTGTAACAGAGAACGTAACAAAACAAATATTTATAAATAAAAATAAACTTATTTTAAAAAATATCATATTACTCTTTTCAGGAATTCTATAAAAAGAAATGTTGAAAAATATATATATTAAATGTCAAAAACAGAAAATTAATACAAAGGAAGTATACGGAAGGACCGTATACGAAAATTTAGAAAACCTATTTAATAAAATACAGATTACTCCGAATTTAATTTTAAAACTGAAAATACAGGAAATTAAAAAGCGTAGAAATCTAGTTTAAAGGCACACTGTTTTTTAAAAATAATAAATATTCTCCCTCTCCACATGCAAGATGTATGTTCATCAAATTATAATCAGTTGTAGGTAATATAAAAAATTTGAGTTGATGGATTTGAATTCTTTTTTATTTTGAAGTTTTCATGATGAAAGAAATCTTATAAAACTATTAATCTATTGTCTTAAAATGCCAGGAAAATATTAATGTTGTTTCTTTTATTCAATACAGTAGAGTGATACAATTTCCCTTACCATAACGTTTAGATTACAAATCGATTCAAGAAATCGAGAACTATTATTAATTCAATAAAGAGCTACATTAAGAGCTATAAATAAACTTATAACTTCATTCATGATTGAGAAATGAAAATACCCTATACTAAAAAAAAAAAAAAACATTAAAAATAACATAAAATATTTCATGACTAATAAATTAGCTATAAAATCAGTCATCCCTATATGAATGTCTCCCCACCTATCTGTTCAGTAATATTAGCATTAATAATGATACCATTTATTAACTTCTTTTCAAAATGTGTGGGATAAAAAAAAATATGCATCTTTTTTCAGTGGTATAGAACTAGAAAACATACGTTCTAGATAAGAAAATGCGAATTTTTTTTATCATCCTTGAACCTTAAGATAAATACTAAGCATTGCTTTGTTTATCGAAAAAGGCAGAAGTGAGTTAAAATTATCAAATACACAAACTAAAAACTCACGATTTTTATCTCCGCTGAAATTTGAAAGAGATTGACTCACCGCATATTGAAAAAAAATAATTACATTTATAGGGCCTGCAAAAAATGATATTAAATCGATCATTCTCAGATTAATATACCAAATAAGTTTGCCGAGGGAACCAACCAATCTCCTGTTTACGTACGATGTTAATAACTTCCGAAATAAGAGAAATCAGTACAAATACAAAACCACAAAGAACGCTTCAGGTAGTCAAACCGCAAAAGGAAACGAGATGCACAAAGGAGCAACTATTCGTTTTTCTCTTCGATTTGCATAATCGCTGTAATTTGCTCTCAAACGAATAATCGCTGTAAATCTCCTTTACTGCGATTGAGCTGTTTAAAGACCGGAAACTGCGAACTGTGACTTCAGTTATTGATTACTATTGTAACAAGAGTGGCAGACCCCACTAACAGGTTCAAACACCTCCTCCCCCCCTCCAAACTACGTTTCATCTAAAATCCCTTTCTACAAACGTCGAAAAAAAATTTGCTGGCGCCATCTGTTGACAGTATAAAGAACTAAACATTAAAACTATAAAGAAAGTATATTGAGAAAGAAATAATATTTTTTATTTAAATTTTTTAGCACATTTTACTTATATTTAATAAGACTTTTTGAAAATTAAAAGTGTGATTGAAATAACAGTTATTTGGTATAGATATTTAAAAATAGCAATAGCAAAAATATTTGTTACTCAAAAAATCGTGGATTATACATCCCTAACTCCAGGTACAGAGCTGGCGAGAAATCGGAGTCCTTTTCTCGACCAAGCGAGATCCCAACAGGTTGGAAAAACGGGTTCGAGAATCGCACTTGTCGTTAACGGGCGGAAAAAGTGACGTCTCCCAACCCAACCGGGGGTACCAGAATAGAAAAATTATGAGGAAATTTAAACCACTGTGGTATCGCAATTTTTTCACATACATAATCCATATTAATCCTTATGCACTTTATCAAACCTGTTCAACCGGTACGGAGGACAATTTTTCCGGAAGCCAATTTACTTTTTACCTTTTTCCCGCCATTTTCAAAGGCGAATGTGGCATGCACAATGGACCTTATGCTCCGTTTGGGTTCGAGAGTATAAAAAAACAGCTGTGGAGGAATAAACAAAACGATCGGCCTATAAGCGACTCAGAAATAAAAGCAGTTCTGAGTCAGCTGTTTAAGATTGACCAATGGCTGCCTCCGGCAGGTCATGTGTAGGAAGATGTGACATCACATGCATAAGGTCCATTGACGGAGGGTTGACGGATATTTGACGAACTGTTCTTTTCTCTACGCAATATTAAAAAATCAAATACCAGTGATGAATACTACTGTCAAAAAGGTGTGATTCAGTCATTTGTATAAAATCCTGCATAGCGTTTTTCATTTCTTCTTTTCTTTTTTAATATAATTTTGCGAGGTTTTATTTTTTTGGTTCATATACTGTCAACAGATGGCGGCATGGAAAGCATGAGACACCTTCTATCCATATAGCAATTTTGAGGTCCTATTCTGGTACCTCCGGTTGGGTTGAGGACGTCCACTTTTCCGACGTGTTAGCGATGCGGGAGAAAAGTGACGTCTCAAACTAGGAAACAAACCGTGAATTAAACAGCCAACCTGTGTGCAAATCTACGCAGCACATCACATCACATCCATACATGCCGAAAACCCGTATGTAACTCCGGAGGCAACCATTGGTCAGTCTTAAACGTGACTCAGGGCACAG
>BGPR01000770.1:131863-145532 GCA_013235015.1 Araneus ventricosus
ATCTTTTTTCAGTGGTATAGAACTAGAAAACATACGTTCTAGATAAGAAAATGCGAATTTTTTTTATCATCCTTGAACCTTAAGATAAATACTAAGCATTGCTTTGTTGATCGAAAAAGGCAGAAGTGAGTTAAAATTATCAAATACACAAACTAAAAACTTACGATTTTTATCTCCGCTGAAATTTGAAAGAGATTGACTCACCGCATATTGAAAAAAAATAATTACATTTATAGGGCCTGCAAAAAATGATATTAAATCGATCATTCTCAGATTAATATACCAAATAAGTTTGCCGAGGGAACCAACCAATCTCCTGTTTACGTACGATGTTAATAACTTCCGAAATAAGAGAAATCAGTACAAATACAAAACCACAAAGAACGCTTCAGGTAGTCAAACCGCAAAAGGAAACGAGATGCACAAAGGAGCAACTATTCGTTTTTCTCTTCGATTTGCATAATCGCTGTAATTTGCTCTCAAACGAATAATCGCTGTAAATCTCCTTTACTGCGATTGAGCTGTTTAAAGACCGGAAACTGCGAACTGTGACTTCAGTTATTGATTACTATTGTGACAATGTGTGCCCCCCCCACTAACACGTTCCAAGCACGCACCCCAAACTACGTTTCATCTAAAATCCCTTTCTACAAACGTCGAAAAAAAATTTGCTGGCGCCATCTGTTGACAGTATAAAGAACTAAACATTAAAACTATAAAGAAAGTATATTGAGAAAGAAATAATATTTTTTATTTAAATTTTTTAGCACATTTTACTTATATTTAATAAGACTTTTTGAAAATTAAAAGTGTGATTGAAATAACAGTTATTTGGTATAGATATTTAAAAATAGCAATAGCAAAAATATTTGTTACTCAAAAAATCGTGGATTATACATCCCTAACTCCAGGTACAGAGCTGGCGAGAAATCGGAGTCCTTTTCTCGACCAAGCGAGATCCCAACAGGTTGGAAAAACGGGTTCGAGAATCGCACTTGTCGTTAACGGGCGGAAAAAGTGACGTCTCCCAACCCAACCGGGGGTACCAGAATAGAAAAATTATGAGGAAATTTAAACCACTGTGGTATCGCAATTTTTTCACATACATAATCCATATTAATCCTTATGCACTTTATCAAACCTGTTCAACCGGTACGGAGGACAATTTTTCCGGAAGCCAATTTACTTTTTACCTTTTTCCCGCCATTTTCAAAGGCGAATGTGGCATGCACAATGGACCTTATGCACCGTTTGGGTTCGAGAGTATAAAAAAACAGCTGTGGAGGAATAAACAAAACGATCGGCCTATAAGCGACTCAGAAATAAAAGCAGTTCTGAGTCAGCTGTTTAAGATTGACCAATGGCTGCCTCCGGCAGGTCATGTGTAGGAAGATGTGACGTCACATGCATAAAGTCCATTGACGGAGGGTTGACGGATATTTGACGAACTGTTCTTTTCTACGCAATATTAAAAAAATCACAAATACCAGTGATGAATACTACTGTCAAAAAGGTGTGATTCAGTCATTTGTATAAAATCTACGCAAAGCGTTTTTTCATTTTAATTTCTTTTCTTTTTAATATAATTTTGCGAGGTTTTATTTTTTTAGTTCCATATACTGTCAACAGATGGCGGCATGGAAAGCATGAACACCTTCCTATCCATATAGCAATTTTAGGGGTCTATTCTGGTACCTCCGGTTGGGGTTGGGGGGGGGGGGGGGCGCGGGGGGGGAGAAGGGGAAAAGTGACGTCTCCCAACCCAACCGGGGGTACCAGAATAGACCCGTTAGTTTGCAGCAGCCTTGCACTGCAAATCTGCATGCTTGCACACATCACATCACATCAAATCACATGCTCCGACACGTGACCTGCCGGAGGCAGCCATTGGTCAGTCTTAAACAGCTGACTCAGAACTGCTTTTATTTCTGAGTCGCTTATAGGCCGATCGTTTTGTTTATTCCTCCACAGCTGTTTTTTGTACTCTCGAACACAAACGGTGCATAAGGTCCATTAATATAAAGAAAGACGGTCTAGGAGACGCTATTAAAAATCGGATGTTTTTTTTAAAACAGAGACAAAGATAATTATCTCTTATTGTACTACTTTGCAGCAAGCTTGTTTTGCGAACTCACAGCAAGCTTGCATTGCAAGGAGGGTGGCGCTAGTTGTCACGGCGAACTTGTGGCCAACTCGTTTTGCAAGCGAGGGTGCCGATTCTGCATTGTTAGTTTGCCACAGTTTCGCTTCAAGCTTGACGCGTCAAATTTGCCATGACAAGGTAATATCAAGTAAAAATCAAACTTGCTGCAAACTAAGTGCTATCTGGGTCCCGGGGGAAACAGAGTCTTCCAGGGCCGGCCTTAAGCCGATTGCTCCAAATAGGGCCCCGCGTCAAAGGGCCCCCCAGATATCAATTTTAGTTTGCAACAAAGTTTCAGCAATTTTGCTCTGCAAATCTAGAAGCTTGCGGCAAGGTTGACACGGCAAGAGTCCAAGCTTGAAACAAGTGAACGCAAACGAGATAGTCACCACGCGTCAAATTTGTCACAAGCTTGCGGTGTCAAACTCATTGCAAACTACAGTAAAAACAGAGTATAAACACAACCTCGGATTAGAACCCGCGACCTACCGCTTCCTAAACCTGTCGCTAAACCACTTGGCCAGCTAGACTCTAAGAGGAGAAGATAGATTGAGGTAATACATCTTCATGTATACGATTTATTTTAAACTGTTTTCTTGATTTCATTAATTTTTTAAAATTTTGAGTTGAGAATATGATTTGAAGTCAAAGAGAGGGCGATTTTCGCTAATAACTACGTTTTGCTAGTAGAATAAATTATGAAATTAGAGTTCAAAAGTAATTGCTTTTAAAATGGGACAAAATGCAAGTTATTATTTTTCAATAAACATTGACTATTTTTTAGGTTTAATTTTGTTTATAATCGTTAAAATTTCAACATTAAGAAAAAGGCGATATAGTTTTCTTTAACTTGCGAGTTCCATATTTAGTAAAAAAATGAAAATGTTTCAAAATTTTTTTTATAAAAAATTTAGTTTTTTCACAAATTATCATTAATTTATTGAATTAATAAAAAGAAGGACGGTCTAGGAGATGCTATTAAAAATCGGATGTTTTTTAAAAACAGAGACAAAGATTATCTCTAAGTGTGCTATCATCTTTGCAGCAAACTTGTTTTGCAATCGTGGAGTGAAGTTCGTCATGACATCTTCACAGTAAACTTGCTTTGCAATAGTGATGTGTCATTCACTCCGGAACGAATTCGCGGATTCGGCTCCTCAAAATGAACGACTGGATCTGATTCCGAACAAAAGGAAAGAATCCGCGGATTCGGATTTATAACTCCTCGGAATCGGATTCATGAAACGGAATCGGATTTACTGATTCCGCGGCATCATGATTCCGATTCAGAATCACTGACCCGGATAATTTTAGAAGAGGATTTGTTTCTTTCTGGAATGAACGATACATCATTTGGGGTCATAGATGCGAGAAGTTTCATCGCGTGGAGCAGGAGAGGACCCAGATAGCAAAGAAAGCTTGTCTAAAAGATTTTGGAAACCTTGTCGTCAGCAAGGCTAAAGGGTTTTCACAAATATTTCCATGACAAGGGTTGAACCCTTCGGCAATGTAGCGGAAAGGTTCGCTAGTCAACAAGAAACAAGGTTTTCTGTAAGGTTTTTAGTAAGATTTCCCCAAGCTTTTATTACAAGCTTAATTCAAGCTTTCCTCAAGCTTGTTTCAGGCCTTTCAAAAGATTGTTAAGAGCCCTTCTTCGGGGACAAAATAGAACCCCCTGCCCCCCAAAGCCGTACTCCTACAGGGGGTCCAACCCCCTTTTTTCACCCCCTCTTCAAAGCCATACTACAACAAACTTCAAATTCCTCCTAGCCGGGGATCGAACCAGCGTTCATAGAGTTGGAAGGCAAACGCAATAACAACTATACCCCAGTAGCACAGAAATATTATATAATATTTGCACAATGTTTTACAATATTATGAACACCGAGGAACACTGAATACCGTTACAAAGAATTATATTGTATGTATCAGTATTTCCGAGAAACTAATTTTTTACAAATAATATAAAAACAATGTTTTTTTATAAAAATCTTCATTTTTACTCAGGATATCACTCGATTGGATGTTTTATTTAAAAAAACTGCAATGGAACAATTATTCTTTAAGATGCTGAATATTATATGATACTATTCAATACAAAGAAAAAGATATTATGAGTTTTACATTAATCAGCAATGTTCAATATTTTAAGGTGAAGTTATCCTTACGTTCGCCAGATGGCAGCATGATAATACCGTAACACTATATTAATCATCGTCGAATCTTATAAATATTTTATTTTGAGGTAAAGGTATTCTTACCGTCGACAGATGGCAGCACAATGATACCGTAACACTATATTACCCAGCATTGAATAATATGACTGAAAAGATATTTTACAAAATGTTCATTTGAATAATAATGTTTACACAACAATTTTGTTTTACTGTATATAAAAGGCGGACCGGATTCAGCTAATGAAGTAAACCATAAAACAGCTCTCACATTTGGATGATCTATTTGTTCTGTGAAAAAAATGAGTGTTATTCTCATCGTAAAAATATGCACGTGATTTACTGTTGCGAATCTTGTATTTGATTTTCAATCAATACTGTTATTATAAATGTAAAAGGCGTCTTGTAATACATTGAAAGAGGAATAAATAAATTTCAAAATTATTTGAAAACCTTTCAAACATATTATTATAATTACTTTTCAACCTTATTGCCTTAATTTATTAAATTAGCAAACTTAGATAGAAGAGCTAAAATTGCTTCCTCTTTGACTTCTAATTTCATTTTGAACTCGAAATTGTAACGATACGATAATTTAATTAAAAATACTATTCAGAATTTATTGTGAATGTACATGAAATTTCGTAGAGATCTGAACTCTGTAACTACATTTTACTTTCATCATTTACGCTCTCTGGCTCAGTGGTAAGTTGCCTGTATTTAAGCAGAAGGTCCCGGGTTCAAAGCTCGCTGTAAGTAGAGGTGCTCAAAAATAACAAAGTGTTACCCGGAAGTTCAGCACTTAGTAATTAACTGATTAATATTTTTTCCATGCTTCTAAAATGTATTTTTAAAATATTCACTATATAATAATTGTACTATATTATATAATATAGTACAATGTATTTAATATGGTGAAATATTATACAGTATTATATGACATTATACAATATTATTCAATATGGTATAATATTATGCAGTATTATATGACATTATCCAATATTATGAAAAAAACATTGTACAGCATTGAAAAAGTCTTACGTTTTACACTGTTTCAATATTGGGAAAAATATTGTACAATATTACTTTCTCGAATTTTATGATATAAGACAATCTCTTGTGCTACCTGGGTACAGGACGGGGCTACACACGATGGGACAAGTGGTTCATAAAAAGCTTTCCTACGTCAATTTTGTAGGAATGGTTTCCGAAACGGTTTGTGCGGAAATGCTTTCGCGAACTTGTCGTTCAAACCTTGTAGATGAGGTAGTTCATAAAAAGCTTTCTTTCGTAAACTTTGCGGCAATGGTGTCCGAAACGGTTTGCGCGGAAATGCTTTCGCGGACAGCCTATGGAAAGTGAAATAGCAACCTTCTTTGCTATCTGGGGATTTGGTTGATTTGAATGAAAACAATCGGTTACGCTGTGCATACAGATCGATTTCTGAGATTGTTTACAAAGGAACCAGCAGAATAGTTGGTTTGATCAATGGTTTTTTTGATATTGCTTGAGAAGTAAAAGAGTTGCTACTAAAAAGAAGATGCAAGTGAAAAGAATTCATAAGAATTATAATTAAAAATAATTATAATTTTTTGTTATTAACTGAAGATTTCAATATCAAAAATAATTTCATTAGTTGAATCTCGGTACATTGAAACCACAGCTCAACGGTTTCCAAAAACAATTACTTGTATGAAGTACGGAAACTACAAGTCTTAGTCGCCATTTCTCCAGCCAACAGATTATTTTTTTAATTTTAAAAATCGCACAAAACCAAGAAATTGAGATACCATGTCAAAATAGCAACCCGGAATTGTATATATTTGGCGACTCATTTCGGTCAGCTTTCGCATTATTGTGGCAGACCCGAAGTCCAAAAGCCCAGCAGATAAAGTCAAGGTTTTGAATGTAAGTAAACAAACCAGAAAACTCGTCCATATATTCTGCACGAGAATGCATTTTTTGATTCTATATACATATACTATTAACATACGGCGCTGTAATAAAAATGCTTACTCCTGGTTGCTCATCGAAGTACAAATCTCTGTCACGGAATCTTCTCTGGGACAAATAAAAAAAAAACAGGCACAGTAGGTAACTGCTTAGGGTTCCTGAAACTTTGAAGCCCCCCCAATTTTTTTTGGTCTTTTCAAATTAATTTAATTTTGTACTTTCATTTCATTTACAAGAGCAGTGTACTCAAACTTATTCAAATTAAAATGAAGAATCGCTTCAATTTCAGTAGATTATTCTTGGACTTTTTTTCATGTTTGCAATTTTTTTTTTTTTTTTGAATATCAGTACGGTCCCATTTATTTTACAGTTGGGTGGCTGACTCTTACATCAGCATCCCTAGCAAACTTTTCCTACAGTTAGGAAAAAAAAATAAAAAAGCAGTGTAAGAAGTATTGAGTATTACCGGGGTGCAACATTTTATCTGCAAAAAAAGTTTTGAATTTTTTTTACCCTTTTGTTTACTTTCGATTACTTTTACATTTAAATTTCAGAATTTTTTTGAAGGTGACTCGCAATTAAATGCTTTGTAATTTGGGCTTGTCTTAATATTATCTTAAAACTGCTCATACAAAGATTAAATTAATATCAATAAAAATATCTGGTTTAATAAAAATAGCCGGGGGGAAGGGTGGGCGCCCGGGTCATATTAGGATTTTTTCGCCCCCCTTCTATCTGACTTTAAAAATGACACAAACTCACTTTGTTTTGTTGAGATGGCGCCCGGAAAACAATATCTCAGACGTCATCAGCGGATTAACAAGCGTTATGGTATTATTTTTAAGCTTCCTTATCATATCTTGCTTTAAAAATTAATGTTTTGACTCCACGGCGCCCCCTAAAACTGGTGCCTGGGGCATCTATACCCCCTTTCCCCCCTGTCGCTACGCCACTGGCATGGCCGGCCCGAGGGGGTTTCGAACGGTGCGAGGCCCCGCGCCGCTGTTTGATTTTGCAAACTGAAAATTGATTTATTTAAGAAAATCAAAATTTGTCGTCGAATTTTGCCTCACAAATATTACAATATATATTTAAAAATAATTTATTTGAATTGTGTCTAAATTTTGTTACTGTATTGAAAATTATATTGATCTTGACAATTACCATCACGTCTGCAGAAAGAACTTTCTCAAGATTAAAAATAATAATGATAAAAAATTACTTGAGATCCAGCATTAGTCAAGAACCCTTTAACCATTTTATATATGGAATCCAAATTAACCAAAAAACTAAACTGTGGTGATATTATCAGCGAATTTCCTATGTAAAAAATTACATATTGTAAACTTATTCTAGTAAGTCGCATACCAAATAGTATTTATGAAGCAATTATTTTTATTTGATTCATTAACGCTTTTTTGTGTAATTGAAATGTTAACCTTATAAAAATACTTTAATTATTTATCATTTTCATGTATTCCTTTAATCTTTACTATACCAAATTGTGCAACGAGATAAATAGCAAAAGGCAATAAATAATTTTGTTGCGCAAAATTTGTTTCAAGGCCCCGCGAGTCAACTTTGCACCAGGTGCTGCTTTTGTTGGGGCTGGCCCTGGTCACTGGAGGGGGGGGGAAGCTCTCTGAAACCTGCTATGCCTTAGGGCATAGGGGTTAATCCGACCCAGGAGTGGCGTTAGAGTTCGCAGGGGCAGGGTCTCCCCGACAGGGGAGCACGACCTGCTGTACAAGGGAAGGGGCGTAATCATGACACTCTCAATTTTTTGCAAGATCTTTATTTATCTGATAGTTGAATTGCCCGTTGTGTGAACGGGGTAAAAAAATTTCCCCGGACTCCCCACCGGCGCCACCCCTGATCCGTCCCTGTGTTTCTCACTGTAGCTCCTCATGAATGAGGTGAAAATGTTAGTTGTAGTAGTTAGTTACAAGTTAGTTAGTTACAAATAATTATATCATCTAAAATTGTCGGAATAACCGTAATTTGCATATTTATAAAAATAATTCAATAAGAATTTTCTGTTAAGTTCAAAAAAAAATTCATAATTTTATCATAATTAGACTTCATAAATTTATAAGAGAATATTTCAAGGAAAATTCAACGAAACAATTTCTTAATGATATTTGTTTTTCACTCCATCTGTATAACCCCAATAGCCAGTTTAAGCCGCGTTCCTACGGCCTGTCTTTCCACGAGTTCCGTCCGCGGTTCGCGTTATTTCCCATCGTCGGAACAGGAAGAATTGACGTGACTCGTGGGCTTGTAAGTGCATCTGTTGTTTCCCGCGTTATTGCGGTAAATAGCTCGCACGCCAAAGGAAGGGCCAGATGGCGTCAGTGCATCCGTTCACTCGAGCGCTGTCGAGATATTTGGCAAGCCACGCGCCGTAAGAACGGCGCGACTGTTCGGAATTCCACCGACAAACTTCCACAAGTACGAACCTCGAGCGATTCGAGGTTTGCCAAGACACTCGCCGTGGGAACAAGGCTTTAATGAAAGAAGTACGCACACATTTTCCCTTCATAAACTATCCCTTTCCTCTCGCATTTGAAGCATTAACCCTTTGCACTCGGAACGATAATAAAATGCATAATTAAACACTTGTGTGAGTAAGGTTCGATTTAGTGCTTTAGGAAGCTGAAAAATATCGTTATTAATTTGTTTCAATTCCTAAAAATTAATCTGTGTATTTTTGCTATTAGGCGCCGTTCAAATATTACGTAAGTATGTTTTTGGAATTTTTTGACCTCCCCCTTCCCCCTTGTCAGCAAAAATAAGCAAATCGCAAACCCCCCTCTTATAATTACGTAAGAAAACTGCACCCTCCCCCCGGATCTTTTTTTTTTTACAAAACGTATAACAGTAATAATCTAATTTTAAAAATTTTAGGACTTAATTCAAATAAAAACTCTAATTCGGCTTAAAATGAAAAAAAAGAATGTAAGTTTAATTTCCTTACAATTTCAAGTTTAAGCTTACAAAAATCAAGTTTAACTTTCTTTTGCCAATTTTAACTTTTTTTTCAAATTTAATTTTTTTAAATTAAATTATTTTTGCAAGATACAAGAGATTTTCGGAAATAAAGTGATTTTAATGTCTTACGTAAGCATCACTCATACTCCCCCTCCCCCCTTGTCAGCAAAAATAAGCAAATGGCAAACCCCCCCCCCCCCCTTGTGTGCTTACGTAATATTTGAATGGCCCCTTATGTGGTTTTCATAACAAGCACTATCCAGTAAGAATGCGTAAAAGATGCATCAGTCAGAATGTCGAGTCTCATTCGGCATAAGAGTGCAAAACATTACAAAATAATATGCCCCGAATAATAATATATAATATAAAAAATAATATGTTCCGAAGTTTCAGTCTAGCATAAGCATTCTCTCTGTAACGAAACAGCTCAAAGAATAACGCATCTACCCGATGTCGCGTTTTGGCTGAGTGAATACATACTGCACAGTGTGCCCACTAAAGTCACTTACCACCTTTTAACGTGGTCGTCTAAAAGTTTTTTACGTCGACTTCCAACACTAGATGTCGCTGGTCGCAACTCGGATAAAGCGATTTGCCTACGTATCTTGTTACCCTGCATTGCCTTCTCAGAGTTGAAAAAACGTTGTACGCATGCGCTTTGAGTGAATCTTGGAAAATTTTCTCTGTACATAACGTTGACGATATCACTTATTACTACGTAGTTGTAATCGTGTTTACGCGTGAATAAGCAAAGAGGGGTGGGTGGGTGAATAAGCTCCTGTTACAAACCGTTAAACGTGTTTCCTTATTGCAAACAAAATAATAGTAGGATGCTTTACGGCAGGTTCGGTTACTTTTTTTTTTCGTAAAAAGCCATTTTTAGAATTATATTTATCAAAATAATATTTTTGAGTCTGCAACTCGAACTGTGAAATATGCATTTTGAAAATTGAGTCTAAAATAATTTTTTTTTGTTAAAATTAATTTAATTTTCCTTTTTTTTAAGTTAACAAAATACACTGCAATTCAATTATCAATTTTGAATTTTACAATAGCCGTAATTATAATCATAAGATATAATTATTAGAGTAAAAATAAGTGATTTAAAACATTCTTACATATAAATTATCCTTTTCTTTCGTCAGGCAGTATGCTTGGACTTCAAATATTTTATATGCTTAATTTGTATGAACAATAAAATTAAAATATATACTTAACAAAAAAAGAACAATATCAAGTTTCTAATGAGATTTTGTTGCTGAATTTAAGTTTTCATGACACCATGCGAAGATTATTTTTTATCGTAGTTAAATTAAATTTAATTTTTTATACGTATATTATTTACTAACATAAAAAGATTCGCAATTATGCCTTGAAAGAGCCATGCTTTACAGAAAATACTTTAAAGAAAATTGGAAGTTCAAATCATGTTCACATGTTACCGGCAATATATGAAACCAGCATTCTATAGAATGCAAAAAAAAAAAAACCTGGAAGGCACGAAGCAATTAACATTAAGCACGTTTCCTAGACATTCTATTGAAACCCAAATGACAAAGCGGCAAAGTATGAAAGACATCGTCCATTCGATTTTATAAGAAATAAAATTAAGTGCAAATCAAAATAAAATTATTTCCTTCCTTGATGTAACATGTAGGTTCACATTTTATTTTGTTTTCTTTAATAAAAAAGACAAAAATTTCGATATGTATAACTTTCAATTTACTTTACGTATTTTGAATAAAAGATTTTTTTTATGGCACTCTTATTTTTTCAAAATAACATTTGCATTTTTGAGAAATGCACGTCTTGTAAATAATAGCCTTATTATCTTTTTTCCATACTTTGCCTAAATAGCATTTGACATTCTATAGAATGGCTAGATATCATATACAATGCCTATAGAAAGTATACAATAATTTCATACTCTGCCTAAAAATGCCCGGTATTCTATAAAATGCCTAGGTATTCTATAGAATGCCGGCGTTTCATACATTGTCAGTAACACCTATAAGAAATAGAAGAGTGTCGTTTTCTTTCTGGATTAGCACATACATAATATATATCACTGTTTTTCCTAACAAATTAAATAGGATGCATAGCTGATAGGCCAGGAAGGAGAGACGTGAATAATCTCTGAAAAGTTAGAACCATGACCCTCTGAAATTCAAAATATTATTGTTTTATTTTTTCAATCTAAAGCGTATTTCTGTTCTACATACCTCTCAATAGGGTTGGGTGATACTGTACCAACTTGATATTTTGTATCAGGTACGCGAAAATGATACAGACCAAAAGTACCAGGTACTCGGTATCACTTCTCGTACTCGATTGATAACGACCTTGTTCGTTTTCCACAGTGATACTGTATGAACTTGATAAAAAAATAACAGCTTGAATCTGTTCCTCGTTGTGAATGCTTCGCGTTTTCGGTAGAGCTAATGATGATGCGTGCAGATGGCCTTGGTTTTGAGGTGCTAGACGGGTGGGTGGGGGAGAGGAAAGGAAAATATTTGTTGTTATAGGCTGAGTGGATTGAAAGGCGAGGATTTCTAAGCAGTGTCACCCACATCTATTATTTCTGCCTTGGCGACGACGCTATTAGGCTTGCTTTAGATTTTTGCCTTTCCTTGAAATGTTTTTAAAGTATACCAGATTGATGGGACTTTCTACGAATAAACAAATATATTTTGCTTTGAACATTTTTTTTTATTTGAAGCAAATAAGTAACTCAAACAGAATTGTTGTTAGCAAAATGAATTGAACATAAAAATTAAACTTTAAACATGAATATTTTCAGAATATAACGATTTAAAAAAATCTACTTAAAGAAAAAAATTTTATATTCTTTAAATTTAAATATACGATGAAATACTTAAAAACAAAATTGATGAAAGTTACACTCTTGTTATCATAATTTTATGCTTTATGAAAGTCCCTTTTTTTTAATACATTTTAAAAAATAAAGCACAAAATTAACCACCAAAGCTATAGATAACAAGCAATTTGGGTACATATAGAAATGCTAGTCTTTAAAGCTAATATCTATTAGTATATAGAGTTTTAATTCGCCCAATTTGAAATAAAAAACAAGAAATTTCTTTTATATTAAGAAAGTAGGTTTATTAACAAAACAATAACTTTGAGAACATATGAGTACAACTACGAAAAAGTAGAGAGAGAAAAAAATAAAAAATAAATATTTATTGTTTAAAAAAACTATATATTTATATATACAACAGTCTTTCCATTTAATTTCAACATTGATTGATTTTCATGACATTGATATATATATATATATATATTACTTTATCAGAGGATCGTCGTCATTGCAATTTGCAACAGATGGAAACTCATTAGCCATAGGGTGTATGGCATATGAACAGATGTCCAGGTGGGCATTGTAAAACAGTTAGATGCTTTCTTTGCAAATATTATTTTTTTAAGTTGGTTTCTGATGGCTTGTGCAAAGGCCGCGATGGCCTAGTTGGTAAGGTCTCGACTTAAGGACCGGAGGGTTCCAGGTTCGAAACCCGATTCCACTGAAGATCCGTCGTGTATTGGGCCTTTTGCACGTAAAATCACACTAGGGGTCAAACGTTATCCCGTTAGTGTGGTACGGAAGTCTGAAGAAGGGATGCCAGCTCAGGTGTCGTCCTCGTCATCTGACTGAGGTTCAAAATTACGATGTACGTACCAATATAGACCTCGTGTTGCTTCAAAACGGAACGTTAATATAACTAAACTATTATGACTTGTAAATAAAATTATCAAGGCGAACGTTTAAAGTGAAAAAGTTCCCAGAACGGATTTCTTTCTTGTTTCTACTTTTAACCCCTCCCCAAAAATACACTAAAACACAAAAACTAGAGCAACCCCTTCTAAATATTGTATTTAGGAGGGGTTGATTAGGGATGGGAAAAACCTACCGGTTAAAACCGAAAATCGCTTTATTTTTTCTTCGTTTAGCCAGTTTTTCGGTAATTTTTGTCCTGCTTATAACCCGACTTTTTTAAACCCTCAAAACCCGGATTAAAAAAACGACCAAATTAGTTTTGGTAATGGGGTAAATTAAAAAATTCAGGTCACTACTAATCAGTGGGCGGTGGTTTTTAGTAAAAATCTGTATTAGTATTTTTACAATTAAAATAAATTTATTTAATGTAGTTAAATAATATATTAGCAACACTGTATTAAATAGTAAAGGTCATAGGCAAGGTTTCGTTTTTATGGTGATCGTTGAAATGTAATACTTTTAGTTCAATCGGCACAAATAATACACACCTCCTACACCCTGAAGTTTATTTGAGTTGATTGACCTATAACGTCCCGAGTTCTGTAACCTACCACAGGTTATTTGAGTATAAATGTCATTTTCATTAAATTTCTGAAGTCCCAGCCTATTCCA